>JAUTWP010058419.1:0-12735 GCA_033042655.1 Cyathermia naticoides
AATCCCCCCGGCTATGGTCACCATTGATGCCCCTTCATCCTCTGCCTGCGCTTGCAATTGGTCAACAAAGGGATTACCGGCGACGAGATCATCTTCGCTGACATTGGCCACGTAGAGTACTGGTTTGGTCGTCAACAGACAAAGCTCGCGCAGAATCCTCTCTTGCGCCTCATCTTCAGGATTAACTATCCGTGCCGGTTGTCCTGCGCCAAGGACCTGCTGGACTTCCGCAAGAAAATCCGCTTCGGCCAAAAATTTCTTATCCCCTGATTTTGCCTGATTTGTTGCCTTGGCCAGCCGTTTTTCCACCGTGTCCAAATCGGCCATGACAAGTTCCATGGTGATGACTTCAAGATCACGCAGGGGATCAATGGAGCCGTCCACATGGACAATATTATCATCTTCAAAACAGCGTACCACATGCAGGATGGCATCCACCTGACGGATATGGCCAAGAAACTGGTTTCCCAGCCCCTCGCCCTGACTTGCTCCCTTGACCAGACCGGCGATATCGACAAATTCCATCTGGGTGGCCACCTTGTTCCTGGTTTTCACCAGATCGGCCAGCCGGTCAAGACGTTCATCGGGAACGGCCACCACGCCGACATTGGGCTCAATGGTGCAAAAGGGGTAATTTTCCGCATCAATAGCGGCAGCGGTTAAGGCATTAAATATGGTCGACTTGCCGACATTGGGCAGTCCGACAATTCCACAGCGAAATCCCATGGGTTATTTTTCTCCATTTTTTTCATACGAATCCAGGCTATTTGAGTATACTGGCCTGTAAGTAATTTTTTTTTTTGTGATGAACTCGTCAAAAGTTCGAGCAAATTTTAAAGATGGATAAGTAAAAACATAGATATACAGGTAAGCGCAGACTCCGAGGAGTGGTGTTCCGGGGCGGGTCTCAACTATACAGGTAGTATGTTGTGAATCGCCCAGGGACACACGACGCAGTAGATCGAAGTTTTTACGACGCCATCATTTTGTCCCATGTTGATAATCATACATCCTTTATTTTGCAAGCAGTTATGGAACCCGACATCCTCATTACCGACACTCTGCTCCTGCCGGACCCGGGCCGGAACACCCTGCTCCCAACCGGGTGTGTTGCCATCCGGGAAGGAACCATTACCTATGCCGGTCCCATGAAAAATTATGGTAGTCAACGGGCCAAGCATACCATTAACGGCCGGGGAATGCTTGCCATGCCGGGCCTGGTCAATCTGCACGGGCATGCGCCCATGACCCTGTTTCGAGGGCTGGCCGATGATCTGGAGCTTACCGACTGGCTGGGCAATCATATTTTCCCGGCAGAAGCCAACCACGTTAACCCGGAAATGGTCTATTGGTGCAGCACCCTCGCCGCAGCCGAAATGATCCTTTCCGGTACCACAACAACCGCCGACGGCTATTTCTTTGAAACCGAGGTGGCCCGGGCCTTTGCTGATGCAGGTCTGCGGGCGGTTGCCGCCCAGGGCATCATTGACTTTCCCGCGCCCGGCGTACCCGACCCGAAAAACAATATTGAAGCGGCGGCGTCTTTCATCAATGAATGGCAGGGAAAAAATCCATTGATCAAGCCGGCGATTTTTGCTCATTCCCCGTATACCTGCTCAAACGGCACCCTGCAGAAAGCGAAACAACTTGCCCGCGAATATAACGTCCAGCTGTATATCCATGTGGCGGAAACAGAACACGAAATCTCCATGATTCAGGAATCCCTTGGCCGCACCCCGATACAGCACCTGCATGCCCTGGGCATCCTTGATACGGAAACCATCTGTGTCCATTGTGTCTGGGCCGACCATGACGATATGGATATCCTGGCCGGACAGGGAAGCCCGGTGATTCTCTGTCCCCAGAGCAATCTGAAACTTGCCTCCGGCATGGCTGATCTGCCCGCCATGCTTGCACACGGGGTCAGGGCAGGATTGGGCACCGACGGCTGCGCCTCCAACAACAATCTTGACATGTTCCGGGAAATGGATGTCTGCGCCAAGGTGCAGAAACTGCACAAACTTGATCCGGTGGCCGTCCCGGCGAAAACAATTCTTGCCATGGCCACCACCGACGGTGCCTCCATCAGTGGATTTCCTGGTCATGCAGGAGTATTAGTGCCCGGACAACCGGCGGATATCATCCTCATTGACCTGCAGCAGTCGCATCTTACTCCATTGTACACGCCGGATCTCCTGGTCTATGCGGCAAGCGGAGCGGACGTGCGCACGGTAATCATCGATGGTCGGCTTGTGCTTGAACAGGGCCGGCTCCTTACCATTAACATCAACAAAACGCTTGACAGGGTCAGGACCATGGCCCTTGCCGTCCAGTGAGAAAAACCTTCTTCCGCCGGTTTTCAAAAGCAGGGCTATCTGATATAATTTCAGACAGAGAAAAAAATCGCCCTCCAGCATACAAGAAAGGATACCCATGAGTAAGCATGCGAACCATCATGACAGTCAAACCGGCTGGAACAGGAAAACGCTTTGTCTGTTCATCACATCGGCGATTATCACCCTTGCGTTTTTATCCCCGACCGCATGGGCCGACAAACCAGCGGCAAAGAGGACGGCCCCTCCTGTTATCAATATCCAGGTTAGTCCGGACGCCCGGCTGACTATTTATAAATCAGTTATTCTGCTGCCGGCACTGACGGAAGGAGAAACCATCGACGAACCGCTGAGTAACGCGTTATCCAGGGCGCTCGGCAACCTGCATAAATATCATATCCTGCGGCCGGAAAACGTAGAATCCTGGCTGAAAAAAAAGCTGAAATCCGATGAAAATCTTTCGATGGCGGAACTGGCCCATCAAGCAGGTATCGATCTGCGGGCGAGTGCAATAATCACTGCTGAGGCACACCCCCGGCAGAAAATCGGTGAACTTCTCGTTCGCCTTGACAGCACACCGGTCACGACCTGGAACATTGTCATGTGGGACACGCGTAACGGCCAACAGGTCTGGAAACTTACCGTTTCCCACCAAGACGTTGTCCCGGCACAGGAAGAAACAAAAGAAACGACAACCATCCTTACGCAGGCAATAACCGCCCTGGAAAAAAAGATGATCTCCAAAGGCGATATTTTCTCAACCCAGTTGCCACGACCGGAGGTCCTGTCCACCCAGGGCGATATCCGCTCTGTTCGAATCGTACTCCAGCCAAACCCGCCCCATATTTTTTCACAGTATCAACTCCTCCGGGCCGAAGACCCAAAAGCCGTCTTTCGACCGACCGGACCACCGGTGGCGAACAAGACACCGCTCATTTTAGTTGATCGTGGACTACGGGATGCCACCAGTTACTATTATACCGTCATAGGCATCAACAATGCAGGCATGGCAAACGTGCCGGCTACGCCCTTTGCCATAACCACCACCGGCGCGCCGAGTTCGGTGCGCAACCTGCACGCGGCGGGCGGCAGCCTGCGCCATATCCAGCTCTTCTGGGAGCCGTCACAGGATCCCACAGTTAAAGAGTATGTCATTTACCGCAGCGTCAGCTCTGACGGTCCGTTTAAAAAAATCGCCATTGTCAGCGGCCGGGACCAGCAGACCTATATCGACAAGGGACAACCTTCCGGATACAGCCGTTACGGGGAACTGGCCGATAACAGTCGTTATTTTTATATCATTAGAACCCGTAATATCGTCGGCGTTACCAGTGAGGATTCGCAGATTGTGTCGGCGATAACCAAGGGAGTACCGCAACCGCCGACAAACCTGCAGGCCATTGACAGGCAGCCGAAAAAAATTCCGCTGGCATGGGCGGCCTCAAGTGATCCTGATGTTGTCGGCTATGCCATTTTCAGAGCACAGGCACCCAAAGGGCCTTTTCAGCAAATCGAATATGTCAGTGGCCGGGAAAATCAGCAGTATATGGATGACGGCAGCTGGGAGCATCCCCTGCACAACGACACCACCTATTGGTACCGTCTGCGGGCCGTCAACGTGGTAGAGGCACAGTCTCCCGATTCAGGAACCGTCTCCGCCATCACCAAAGCAGCGCCGCAGGCGGTCATCGACGTTAAGGCGACAAACGGTCTTTTCCGGAAGATCAGCCTGAGCTGGCAGCCGAATCCCGAACCGGATATTGATCATTACGAAATCTATCGCGGAACAATTGCCGACGATATACGGACAAAAATCAAAATGATCGAGCCGGGGGGAACCACCTACACGGACATGTCATTGGCGGACAGCAGGACATATTGGTACCGAATCCGCGCCGTTGATCAGGACGGCTTGACCGGTGCATGGTCAGCGGTTGTTCATGCAACGACCAAACACCCTCCCGTACAACCGAAAGGGCTAAAGGCAATTGTCGGCCCAAGCGGCATCCTTCTTTCATGGAAGAAAAATCCGGAGCCGGATATCGATCATTACGAAATCAGCAACGGCAGCTTCCTCTCCGGACAACTGGGTGATTCTAAAAAATCACAATTTTTCTATCCCCATCCAGTGAAACCGGGCTCGGAATTCAAATTTCTGGTCCGAGCCGTGGATCAGGACGGCCTGGAAAGTGCCTACTCCGAACCGTTGGTAATCATGCGTCCGGAATAGGTATTATCCACCGGATTCCGCCGCCGACAACAGGCTGCGGAGAACGGCAAGATTTTCCCGATCTTCTGCCAGGTCTTTGCCCTTGGGGGTTTCCAGGGTCATGGCGTGATTACGGAAACGGCGATCATTCAACAGAGAGCGAAATCCTTCCAGGCCGATGCACCCCTTGCCGATGTGTTCATGCCTGTCCACCCGCAAGCCGAGTTCCTTTTTTGAATCGTTAAGATGAAAAAACCGGATGCGATCAAGCCCGATGATCCGGTCGAACTCGGCAAAGGTCGCCTCATAGGCCTCCGGCGTGCGGATGTCATAACCGGCGGCAAAGATGTGGCAGGTATCGATGCAGACGCCTAACCGGTCAGGATATCTTGTGCTTTCCAGAATATAGGCCAACTCCTCAAACCTGTAACCAAGGCCGGTCCCCTGCCCTGCCGTTGTTTCAAGAAGAACGGTGACCGCCCTGCATCCATCCCCTGCCCGCTCAATCACCTGGTCAAGGCAGGTGACCACATTGGCAAGCCCTTTTTCCACCCCCGCCCCGCCGTGACTGCCCGGATGAAAGACCACAAAGGAAATACCGAGCAGGGCGCAGCGTTGCAACTCATCGGCTAATGCGACAACCGACTTCTCCGCCTGTTCAGGCTTGCTGCTGCCGAGATTGATCAGATAGGAGGCGTGGGAGGCAACCGGCATATTACCGGCCTCTTTCCAGGCATGTCTAAATTCCGCAACTTCGTCTTTTGATAGCGGCGCGGCCTTCCACTGCCGCTGGTTGCGGGTGAAAATCTGCAGAGATTCTCCGCCGACTTGCAGGATTCGTTCAAAGGCGAGATGCAGGCCACCGGCAATTGACTCATGGGCTCCGAGAAAAGGCATAAGGATACAGTGGGTTTCAAGTTAAATTAACGGGGCAGGATCGAATAAGCCAAGACCTTGGTTTGACCGGCCGCCGGGAACCATCCTCCCGATTCCGGTAAGGGTGGTTTTCGTCCATTAAAATTTTTTATGAAATATGTACCATATTATCGTACAAATATCCTGCGGCCCAATCATTTCCTTGATTATGCTCTCAAAAAACCGCTGGACAACCGAAGGCAGAGGCCAAAAAAATTATTGCTTTTTTCTTTGTTGTTCTGTAGGAGCTGTTTGCAATGATCACCTTATCTGCTCAATTTACCGTCAAGAAAAATATAAAATACCAGCAACTCTTTTGCAGTAAAACAGCCTGACTTTTTTCAGAACTTTGACAGAGGGGAAGAACCATGCAAATCAAAAATAGTTACCATTGTACCGTTGTCCTTATTTTTATCCTCTTTTCCCTTCTGTCCCCCGACATGTCGGCGGCCGATGAAAATGTCAATCCAGGGCAGATAACCTTCAGATCACAAATTTCCGACTTTTATTTTGAACATATTGATCCATACACCGGTCATCTAACGCTGACCCATAAAGATGTTTCACTTCCAGGAAAAGGCGGCCTTGATCTGGAAATTTATCGAGTATACAAATATGACAGGGAGACCCTCAACTATTCTCCTTTCGGATACCATTGGGATCTACATTTCGGCAGATTGAAAAAAATAGGTTCTTCGGTGGCTGTTGAGCTTGGTGACGGAACGAGCAATGTCGCTTATAAAACGGATTACGGTTCCTGGGAGTATATTTACCGGACAAAAGATTTCTGGAAAGTCAACATGGAGGGCACACCGACCCTGCAACTTCCGGACGGCACTGAGATTGTCTTTGGCCGGGGCGGAAATAGCTATTATGATAAATGGTACTATGCGACTGAAATCAGAAAGAATAATAATTCCATCACCATTCACTACAAAACCAATAGACAAATCGATTATGTTGTCGATTCCATAGGCAGAAGGGTGGATTTTCATTATTCGTCGGCAGATGCAAATAATTTGGACTCAATCACCTATGGTCAACGTACCCTTGTTTCCTATTCGTACCCCCGTACAGGAGACTTTCCTTACTGGTTGAGCCGGGTTCTTTATCCAGACGGCGAAACCTGGCAATACCAATATCAGCATTATTATTTTGGGCCATTGCACTCGCACAATGGATTATCTGCCATAACGACACCCTACGGGGGATCCATAACCTATAATTATGATCGTTTCACAAGAGGATACATAGCAGCAGGATATATTGCACAAATATCAATAAAACAAAAAATTGTCACCGGACCGGGACTCTCAACAGGTACATGGAACTACGATTATGGCATCAAAAATAAAGATCTTTGGGATAATCCTATCCACCTTGATTACACAACTATCACGGATCCATGCGGAAAAATAACACGATACCATTTTTATGGCTATTCCGGAGGGTTCGATACTGGGGGCGAATCCAACTGTTATATGTATGGCCTGATTCGACGTAGATATGTTTCTGATAACATGGGAAACATTGAAGAGGCCACCGAATACATATGGGATAAACTTGGGAATCCAATCTCGTCGGTTGGATATAATGTTCCCCATGCCTGCTCTGACAGCGGTGTATATGTTCCTGTCCTTGCGCAACAGGTCATTTACCATGGTGGAACAACCCTGAACTGGGATCAATATCCTCGTGATGTGAACACCTGGCAAATTTACAGCGCCGATTCTACTTATACAACTCGATTTCGTAATTATGATGATTACGGAAATGTTCGTATTACAAAGGAATATAATTCCACTCTACGAATATACCCCGGCCCTGCGTACAACCACCAAGACCTTCTGGTACAACGAGGCAAAAAATATCGTTAAGGACAAACCAGAGATTGTGCGCATCGAAGGGCATGATATATTGCCGGCAAATTTTCCGACCGTCCATGAACATCCCCCATTTCCCGGCGACTTTCAATCCAGCTTTGCTTACGATCTTTTCGGCAATCTCCTTACCGAAAATCATTACGGAGTTACCACCAGCCACAGTTATCTCGCCAACGGCAACCTGGCATCCACAACCAATGCCAACAATCATACCACTTTCTATCAATGGCAAAACGGATCCGTCAGCCGGATGGAAAATCCCGAATACACCATCACCAGATCCATCAACCCGGATGGTACCATGGCCGCAGAAACCAATGGCCGGGGCTACACAACGCACTATACGTACACTCCGGGCATGCGGCTCAAGCAAGAAACCCCGCCGGTCGGCAACCCGACCGTATACACCTACCATTTCGGCACCAACAGCTTTACCCGGAAAACCAGGGGCGGTTTTTCTTCGTGGATCTATTACGATGGTCTTGGCCGGGAAAGAGGCACCCGCGACTCGATCGGCAAAACGACAACCATTGCCTACAAGGCCTGTGGTTTAAAGAACTACACGACCTCGAATATAGGTGACACCACCTATTTCGACAATCTCGGTCGGATACGACAGATCACCCACAAGGACGGCAAACTGATCCGGTATATTCACAACTCCGACACCGACATTCTTGTCACCGACGAAACCGGTAAACAGACAAATCTGATCTATCATACCTTTGCCGTGCCCGGTGAGAAATACCTGACCTCGGTCAAGGATGCCGATGACCATACGGCACAATACAGCTACAACATTCTCGGCAGTCTCACCGGCAGCTCCTTTGACGGGGTCACCCGCAGCTTTGAATACAATACAAAAGATTTCCTGATTCGGGAAACCCATCCCGAAAGTGGCATCACCGCCTATACCCATGACAACGTGGGCAATATCAAATCAAAGGATGACGGCCTGACCACCAAAATTTACAGCTACGACGGAATCAACCGCTTGACGTCCGTATCCGCCGGTTCGCAAACTCTTGGCTACCAGTATGACAATGCCGACAACCTCACCCGGTTGACCAGCCCGGACGCGACTGTAACCTACCAGTACGATGCTGCGAATCGGCTCACCAGGGCGGTTACATATATTCTGGGCAGGAACGGTGCCCTGGCCTACACCTGGGACAATAACGATAATCTGAAAACCATCCGTTATCCATCGGGCAGAACCGTCGGCTACGGTTATAATGGCTTGAACCAGGTGACCGGGATCTCCGGTTTTGGAGGATCGGTCACCAATATCGGGTATTTCACCAACGCGCCGCTCATTGGCCTGCTGCGCACCTTTCGTTTCGGCAACGGTCAAACAACAACCCTTTCCTACAACAGCCGCCGTGCCATGACCGGAACAGCGGCCGGCGCCCTGAATCTGGGCTTTGAGTATGCAGACCATCGCGGCAACATGACCCGGCTGGTCAACTATCTCGACCAGGGAAAGAACAAAAGTTTCAACTATGATAACCTCAACAGACTCACGGTGTTTAAAGGACCATGGGGGCAGAATAACCACTTCTTCGACTATCACCCCAACGGCAATCGGAAGCGCAAGGTCATGGGAAGCACTATTTCCTACGCATACAATGCCAACCGGATGAGCTCGGCCACCGGCACCAGCTATGCCTATAATACCGATGGTGACATGACCCGCATGGGAAGCACCTATCTGGATTACACGCCCTTTCACCGGTTGTGGCGGATTCGGAAAAGCGGCCGTACCCTGGCCCGGCTCGGCTACGACGGCAACGGTAACCGGATCTACAAGAAAACCGGTTCAAATGCGGAAATATTCCTGCGCGGGCCGGACAATAATATTCTGGCCGACCTGGATGGTTCGGGCCGCAGTAAACGGGAATATATTTTCTTAAACGACAAGCTGGTTGCCAAGGCGGGCAGTCCCGACAGAAAAGCGATTGTGGCCCCCTGGCTTATTCTGCTTCTCGGCAACCACTGAACCGGAGGAATGGACATGAACAGATTTTTTATTCAACTTGTTTCCTTGGCACTGCTCATCCTTTTCCCCACCACCCTTTTTGCCGAAGAGGTCTTTTATTACCATACCGACAACTTCGGCACGCCCATGGCCATGACCGACAAGACCGGCAAGGTGGTGTGGCGGGCCGATGAACTGCCGTTCGGCGAAGAATATGACACCCAGGAGATCCCGGAGCGTAATGACCGCCGATTCCTCGGCAAACAGCTTGACAAAGAAACCGGCCTCATCTGCATGGGCAAACGGTATCTCGATCCCCGCACCGGCCGCTTCACCCAGCCCGACCCTGTCGGCCTGGTCGATCCCGCCACCGGAAAGGTCAACCAGGAGATGCTGCTCAATCCCCAGAGGTTGAACAGGTATGTGTATGGGCTGAATAATCCGTACAGGTATGTCGATCCGGAGGGGGATTTTGCTTTTTTGGGGGCGGCGCTAATCGGTGCGGCCATTGCCTACTTCAGTCATCCTGATGTTGCCAATGCACCAAGAAGTGCTTCGTCTCGTACCTACGAATCACATGGGGCAAGTACCATAGTTTTGGGAGCTATTGGAGGCGCAGGACTGCGGGGTGTTGGAAGTGTTTTGGCGGCGAGAAATGCTCTGAAGATTGATGATTTAATTAAAGGATCAAAAGAAGGTCGAGGAACTAAAGGGAGGTCATCCATTTATTACAGGAAAGGAGGATTTTCCCGAGCGAATAAAGAATTTAGTCGCTTGAAACCAACAAATATCAGAAAAATTGAAACATCTTATGGTTCAGGCCGAGTCGGAGAATTGTCAGGTGGTCGCAAGGCTATAGTCAGGCCTGGTAGTTCTAATGGCGGGCCTTCCACCTTGGAAATTCAAGAAGGAAAAAATAGAATAAAATTTAGATATCATAGGTGATTACAATATGAGCGCAAATATTTTCAAAAAATGGGAGCCAATTAACAATATTCCAGATGAACTTTATCTGGAGGGACTTTATGATGATTATGAAGGCTTCAGGTTGTTGCTTAAAGGGACAAATATTCGTTCAAAAATGATGCGTATAAAATTTGACAATGTTCTTTTATATAGAAATATTGATGAAAGTGATCTGCTTTTTTATCCTCGTGTTAATGAGAAAATTAATCGAAAAGTTTGGTGTTTGTATATTGTTTCAGAATCAGATATTCTCAGTTGGTTTCATTCCGTCAGTCAAAATGTTCATGACACGAAACAATTGACTCACTACGCCATTTATACTCCTAACGATTGTGTTGATATCGTCACTGATCTTGAACCTAATGTAGAATGGTTAAATTAAAACCAAACGTTATCTCTACAACCGCACCGGCCGCTTTACCCAGCCCGATCCTGTCGGCCTGGTCGATCCCGCCATCGGCAAGGTCAACCAGGAGATGCTGCTCAATCCTCAGCGGCTCAACCGCTATGTCTATGCCCTGAATAATCCGTACAGGTATGTTGATCCGGAGGGAGATTTTGCGATTTTGGGGGCGGCGCTGATCGGTGCGGCCATTGCCTACTTCAGTCATCCCGATATTGCCAATGCGCCGAGAAGCGCTTCCAGCCCGACCTATGAATCACATGGGGCAAGAAATATTGCCATCGGAACAATCACAGGCGGAGCGGCAGGGACTGGAGCTAAATGGGCAGGGGGGGTGCTGGCTGCGAGAAAGATTGCGACAGGAAATCCATTCAATGGAAAATCCGCTAAACAGATTGATAGAATGTTCAGGAAAAAGGGATTTAAGCCGAAAGGGAGAAGTCCGGTTACAGGGGAAGGAGGATATGTTAACTAAAAAACTACACGATCATACCATATTGATCCAAAAAATCGATTTGGTGAACCTCCACATGTAGATGTTAACAGGTTAAGAACGTATAAAGGAGCATTAAACAAGAAAAAATATTTTATGGATAAATAATCATGTTGCTAAGTGTAGAAGTTGAAAAAAAATTAATTTCAGAAGTAGCAATTTGCTTTGACGATGAAGGGCTCGAACATTTAATAACTCGGCTTAAATCTCTCCGTGGAAGAATAGATCATGAACACCTAATGACTCCGTCTTATGGTGGCGATGATCTTACAGAGAAAAAGAAAGGCGGAGAAGATTATATGCTGGTTAATCATTTGCGATTAGTTCATTTGAAAACTGAAGTTTCCCAAAAATGATAATCCAGTAAAAAATGGCCATGACGGACAAGACCGGCAAGGTTGTCTGGCGGGCCGATGAACTGCCTTCGGAGAGGAATACCAGACCGAGGAAATTCCGGCCCGCAATGACCCCCGTTTCCTGGGCAAGCAGCTGGACGAGGAAACAGGTCTTGTTTCCATGGGCGCCCGCTATCTCGACCCACGCACCGGCCGATTCACCCAGCCCGACCCCGTAGGCTTGGTCGATCCTGCAACCGGCAAGGTCAACCAGGAGATGCTGCTTAATCCCCAGAGGTTGAACAGGTATGTGTATGGGTTGAATAATCCGTATAAGTATGTGGACCCGGAGGGGGATTTTGCGATTTTGGGGGCCTTGCTTCTGGCATCTGCACTCATAGCAACCAATCCGGACATTGCCAACGCACCGCGGAATGCTTCCTCTCGTACTTATGAATCTCATGGCGCAAGAGGAATGGTGACGGATAGTGCCGGAGCAATTGCTTTGGGGGCGGCGGGCATAGGAGTTTCAAAGATCGTGGGAAAGAGTAAGGGTCTTATTACTCCCAAAAAATATTTCTCCGGAAAAACTTACCAAGAAGCAGAAAAGGCATTAACGAAAAAATTTGGCGAAGCGAGAGGCGGAGGAAAATTTAATAAAGCATTTTTTAATGAACGTACGCGCCGTACCTATAATTTACATCAAGATCCTTTACATCGTGGTGGGAGAGCACATGTTGATATAAGAAAAAGAAATTTGTCAACGAATCATTATAAAAGTCGTCCTTTTTACCTTAAGGAGAGAAGATGATGAATTTATCAAAAAGAAGAGATGAACTTTCTAGATTAATTTCTTCTTTTCTTGCGGGCAAATCAAACTATCAGGAATTACAGGATTTTGTGTGGGATGTTATCGATTTTTTTTCTGAAAAACCTCCCGATCAACTCCCCCCTATGGAAGATTTTGAGAATGTATTTTGGTATGCTATTTGGCAAGTTCAACATTTATGCAGTGAAGATCATGTTGATGATAAAAGTGCCTATCGTGAATTAAAAGAAACATTAGATTATTTGAATCAAACTAAATCTCTTCCAAAGAATTTTTTCGGAAAAAGGCCGGTAAGCCCGAAATAATTATCCGACACAAGACCGGCAAGGTGGTGTGGCGGGCCGATGAACTGCCGTTCGGCGAAGAATATGACACCCAGGAGATCCCGGAG
>JAUTWP010058530.1:0-12733 GCA_033042655.1 Cyathermia naticoides
CGAAACGATACCGCTTGTACCACAGTTAGGTCACGCAAATAGCGCTAATACATAGCAATGGCGGCCAGGTGGCGACCCGCGATGTGGATTTGTAATGTATTTCTTGTGATCTAATTTAGATACAGGAAATCGGTGCGTTAGATGAAGGAGTGTGATGCGCATCAAACAAACGTACAATATATATTCTAAATGGTTAAATATAAAAAACCCAGACACTGCCACTTTAAATTAAAAGTTTAATGAAGTGTTTATGATGAAAAAATAGCCATATAGGTTCTGACAGTATACGTGGGGTCAGGCCGGGTGTATGTATTTACATGTTTCTATCAGAGAACCGTTCAACCATGCTCACATTGAGAGCAGACTAACAAAAACCAGGGACTGCTCACAATGGGAATGAGTACATTGTATATGCATCTTGTTCGTATTTAAATAAAAACACATGCACCATTAATTGATTAAACAGGTACAAATACTGTTATTTTCTGAGTCCACACAATAATAATGCACCTTTAACAGATAAAATGTATAAATCAAGTTATGAGATTGTCAATCCTCGGACTATATAAGATAATAAGATTGTCTACATTCATAATAACACAGATATCCTTCACTAGGCTGTTACAGCAGATGCCCATCCAGTGTGCCATTTATGACTGTCATCCACTGCATCTGGGACAGGAAAAAAAGGGGCGGGGGAGGAGGAGATTCAGTTTCACTAAATATCCTTTCTCAGTATTTTTTTCCCCAGAGTTAAGTCCCCTGTATTCTGAGGTACATACTCTTTATACATCAATTGTATTGTCAATGACTTAGTAATAAATGCATATTTATATGCTGCTATTGTTCCATAATAATAGTACATTATTCTTGAATTACTAAATCTAGGAATGTTTTTATTTCACCAATATATTTGTAAAATGGATGAAAGTAAGCATCAATAATCTAACATATTCTAACAATATTTATATAAAAAAAAAACCAGCATAGAATTTCACGTAAAATTAAACAAACTTGTAAAAATCTTCTGACATTTATTTAAACTGATGACAGAAAGAACCACTCACTTTATTAAGTGTGGTGTTAGCACTACACATTATATATACAGGCAGTCCCCGTATTACAAACAAGTTCCATTCTTATTGAATTAAGTGTGGTGTTAGCACTACACATTATATATACAATCAGTCTCCGTATTACAAACAAGTTCCGTTCTTACTTCAGTCTGTAAATCAGATTTGTAGGTGCTTGAACACTTATAATTGATGTAAGCACGTAAATAATTTTTAGTTCAGTCCAGATTTGTATGCAAGTTGAAACAGATACATATGGTTCATATCTGACCAGTGTCAGTTACCGTAGTCAAATGTTTGTCTTAGAATATACACATAGTATATATTTTACTTAAAACATTTTAAACATGTTACTACAGTAATAATAAAACTACAGTATTGATAATTGAGAGAGACACACACACACAGACACAGAGAGAGAGAGAGACAGACAGACAGAGAATGAGAGAAAGTTTAATGTAATAGGCTTTACGGAAGTCTGTTCATAACTTAGGAAATAAGTATATCTGTAGTATAGTTCTATAGATATTCTTATTTCGGACATTTGTAATTAGAGGACTGCCTGTAGAGCATTCTGTTGAAAATAGACGAATATAAGACAAATGAGCTTAAAATTATACAAATTAACTGTTATAAATAAACAATGTTACCAGCTTATCTATACTAGTTGGATCAGCTTTTAAGAAAAATACATAAAAGTAGAGTAAAGTACACCAATATCATTGCACCAAGACAAATTAAAAGCCACAAATGAGGTAGGAAAAATCACAAAATGTACGTGAAAATGCTGAATTAGAAGATATAAAATTACTAATACAAATATCAGCAAGTCTGGTGAATCAATCACAACAAACACTCTAAAAATAATAAAGCACAAACATTACTAAAGTAAAACCAAAGTTTTTTCAAATATATTTCCTTCTTTTCCTGTAATTGTATTTACTAGAGAGTGAGTGAATATTTAGTTTAATGTCGCTGCGAGAATCTTTCACCCATTATTTACTAGAGAAACTTTTTTAATAGAATTTGAATAGATTGTTAATTATTTCAGACTATATCATAAAATCTCAAGTGAAAATATAAAACCATTAAACGTTTAATAAGTCCGGCATTAATATAATAAATTAAAATTACACATTTCATCATGTTAACATTTTATTAACACACATAATCTGTGTCCACTATAAAATCACATTTTTAATACAGCTGCCTTTGCATCTTGGAAAAACCCACCCAAAACAATGAATACTGTCTGGTTTTCATATTTTATCTAGATCATAACTTTTTAAAGACATTTTTATAAAAGTTCTTCCTATTATTTTTAAGACTTGAATTGTCTTACTTTTTAAAGACTTAGTGTCATATGCATGCAAAGCGTATACACACAGGTCTTCGTACATACAATTATGGCTTTTGAGTTTGTTATCTTTCCGTCTTAAATGTTATTACTCTTTAATATGTTGTTAGTTTTCATACTTAATTTCAGAAATGCAACTTCAAAAATTTGAATATTATTTTTTTCAAACATGAATGTTGTCACTTTTCACAGACTTTAATACAAATGTATTGTTAGTTTTTAGATTTGTTACTTTTGATATAATTAAATATTAAGCATTGCACAACATCTAGTTAAAAAGACATAAACATGGAAATAATATACTTACAAGTAAAAAAAAGTAATGTAAATGTTGCTGTATCTCCTCCCAATCTTACAACATACTTTTACTATTCCAAAATATTAAAAAAACTGCACTTTTAATAAATACATGTTTTTCCTATTGTCAACTGCTTATACACAAAAATGAGATTTTCTGGCCATATTTTAATACAAGATGTGAATGACGTCCCGCTAGCCTGTTTGTATCAATATTTTACACAGCAGCCAATGTAGATTGATAGCACTGTTGTTTTCAAACAGAAAAATTAATGTCACGACCACAAAACAAACCTGAATCATCTATGCTAAATGATTAAAATATTGCAGATATTACAGCTTTAAAGAAACTTTAACAAAAACATAGTCTCTATGATTAATATCAGAACGACTACATTATAAATCTAAGAAAAGTGACATTTAGGAGATAACCATAGAGTTTGTCGATTTGCGGGTCTTTTTGTCCATTTGATCACACAAATGTCATTTTTTACCGAAGGCATTAGCCTTAGTTAAAAATTTAAACATTTGCGGGATCAAATGGACAATAACACCCAAAAATCGAAAAACTGTATGATTATCTCCATTGTAAACTGAATCGTTTTTCTACAGAATTAACTTTGTATTTGGTATTTCTTGAAGAAAAAAACCCTGACTACAAACTAACTGTAGACCCTTGAATCATCAACTTCGCCTGTTCCAATTGCTATTGACGTCACTTTCTAATGACATCATTATCTTTCCGGGTGTTATTGTCATTTGATCCCAGAAATTAGCCAATGAAATTACAGATTATGCTTACTATCAGTTTACAATATGATTATTTTGTTAAAATATTATCAATAAGAAAAGCTATTTTAGTGAAAAAGCTATATGTAATTCAGAT
The DNA here is from genome assembly GCA_033042655.1 of Cyathermia naticoides. NCBI lineage: Eukaryota > Metazoa > Mollusca > Gastropoda > Neomphalida > Neomphalidae > Cyathermia > Cyathermia naticoides. The sequence continues at coordinate 3,614 of JAUTWP010058530.1, forward strand.
TTTTTCAAATTGTGCAGATTTTAGTTAATAGATAAAAAATAATCCTCATAACCCAACCTACATGATTTTTACACAAACGTAATTTTTACCTGAGTATTTTTAGCAATAAATTTCTTATTGCTACATTTTAAATCACTTTATTTTAGTCTCAAACTCTATGAACTATTATACTGGACCATTTCTGACATGACACTGATATGCTGACACAACACAATAAATTGGGTTTACTTTTGCTTAATGTTAGTACTATCAAACAGAAATATATGTCATTTATAATGCCGACGATAATGAAGAAAACACACACACAACACGCTTACTTTATGTACATAGTAAGTTATCATATGATAGATCACAAATGCTGACATAATTTCCAAGAATTACCAGTTAATTTATTTTAGGTCTAATATCATGGTAGTTGGATTTTCAATATACATCTTCCACACGTTGGAGAATCGTGCCATCGTTGCTCCGTCTATCACCCGATGATCTGCAGACCAGCTAACGTTCATCACATGTGCTTTTTTAACATTGCCATCATCATCAAACCGAGGTACAGTCTGAAAAACAAGAAATTTATTACAGTAATAACATTACTATGTTAGCCGTCGGATCGATCCTTCTCAGTGGACCCAGCTGCAGTTTGGGCTATTTTTCGTTCCAACTGGTCCACAACTGGTTCATCAAAGGCCGTGGTATGTACTGTTCTGTCTATGGAAAACTGCATATAAAATATCCCTTGATGCTTATTGAAAAAGAGTAGCATATGTGACAGCAGAAGGTTTCCTTCTAAAAAGATAAAAATCAATGTTTACTATGTTGGCCAATTAGGAGATAACCATAGTTTTTTCATATGTGGGTGTTATTGTGCACTTGATCCTGCAAATGTCATTTTTGACAGGGCATAAACCTGAGGTGAAAAATGTAAACAGTTGTGGGATGAAATGGACAATAGCACCCAAAAATAGAAAAACTACACATATGATTATCTCCATTGTAAACTGAATCATATTTCGATGGGACTAACTTTGTATTTGGTATTTCACGAAAACAAATACCTGGCTACAATCTAAATGTAGACTTTTCAATTTCTCAACCAGTTTTATAACTACGGAAATGTGCTACTCCATACGAACAATAAGTGGTAAGCAAAAAGTAGACGTTTTTGCAGTTTATAAAATCTAATACGGTTCACCTTTAAAAATACATTTGGATTCAGTGGACTCTCGCGGACAGCTTTCAGGAGAATCCAAGTGGAATGTTTAGCCCTGATATTTTTGCAAGTGAATAAGTGTACTAATTATTTATGATAAAAACAATGTCTTACTTGTATTTTGCCCACAGCTCCAATTGCTACTTGTGGTGGAAAAATCACAGGCTTCATGTACGTTCCACCTATCTGTGAATGATAACATCATCAATACATTTAATCTCACATTTTCTAGCTACAATAAACATCCCATTGTATAAGGGTACTAATTATCCTGGGTAGATCGATCACCCGTCAAGGTCAGGTGTTGTGCCCAGGAGGAGCGTGCTTGAACACTTATTGTGATATAAGCACATAGATATTTTGTCCTGGCCCATCCTTCACCTCAACAATACATTAGTGAAACATACACGTTATGAAGTCAACCCAACAGTTCTAAGTAAAAGGCTATACATGACAAAATGAAAGCATGTAAAATAAAAATAAAAATAGATGGATGGTTGTTATGAAAGTTGACCTTTATAGTAGGTCCAACTAAAGAAAATGACAAATATTCTTTGTTTTAAATTATTCATATGTCAATCTTTTATCTTCTTTAATGATACACTCAACTTAGCATAATGATGTGAATAAAATAAAATACCGTCAAACATGCTAAAGCGGACACCTGTCTTCAAATGTCACCTTTATTTTCTCCCAAATCAGCTAATTTAATACAATATATCCTATATTAAGCATCCACCATCTCCTCCTGGGTAGGGCATCGGGAAGACCGGATGTCGTGCCCAGGAGGGGCATGCTTGAACACTTTTGTGACGTAAGCACGTTAAAAATATTTCCAGTCCAGTCCAGCTGTCTTAAGAGGCCACTTTTTGTTACTAGTTTGGGTGGCTGCTTAAGACAGTTTTGACTGAAGTTAAATGATATTTGGTGAAAGTTGCTTACTGTTCCGATATTTGACAGTGAGAAGGTCCCATCACTTAGATCAGCTGTCCCCAACTTTCCAGCTTCTCCTAGCTGTTGTAATCTGTTCAGTTCCGCTGCAACTTCAAAAACACTCAGTGTCTGCACATTCTTTATGTTGGGTACGATCAGGCCATCGGGAGTGTCCATAGCCACACTAATATTGTGTGATGCCTGGAAATAACAAACTCTTTAGCATCATTATTACTCATGGAATATGAACAAAAAAAAGAAGTTTGTTTAACAACAAATTTTAACCATTTTTATTAAAGAAATAATAGGACAGGATATGTTGTTTAATGTCCACGTTCACAGCCAGGCTGTTATAGCAGATTCCTCTCCTGGTCGCAGTTTATGGTTTTAAGAAATTATAAATCTTGTCACCAATTAGTATAAAAATTTGTTATTGGGTAATTTGTTAAGGACATATGGAGCCCTGCAATAATTAACAAGCAGCTATTTGGGATCAAACATAATATTTACAGCTGATGCAAAGTCCCTTCTTTTTGATTAGTACCAAGGCCAAGGCATTTTATACAAACAAAACTGCATATACTAGACTTTAAAATTCCACACCATTGGCTGGAATGAGAAATAACTCAATGGGTCATAAAGGTGTTTGATCCGATGACCAGCAGCACAAGGTAGTGGGCGTGAAACATAGTAATAGGGACAAAGCATTATGTTTAAAATGAAACATGGAAATTACCTTGTATGTAAGATTATCTACATTTTGATCCACTGATGAATTTAACACTGGGAACTGCAACAAGGCAAGTGAAGCAGCCTGTAAGAACAATTTGCACAAATATAATTAGCTTATAATAATAATACAAACATTAAAATACACAGTTATGTAAGTGTGTGTTATTAATAAACAATTTTATTTTATTTTGTAAAGCAGAATTGTGAGAAATACATATAGAATGTACAATAATATAATATAATAAAATAAAGTAGAATGAAACCCACCCAGTGTAAGCATTAACAATCTGTTAAGCCATAACACAAAAGTGAAGCATCTATTCTAAATGTAATTATTATAAAATTCTAGAGATAGCAGTTTTAATAAAGATTGTTTTATTTAACGACGCCACTAGAGCACATTGATTTTTATCTTATCAGCGGCTATTGGATGTCATTCAAATGGTCATTTTGACACATTTTTAGAGGAAACCTGCTGCTGCCACATAGGCTAGTATTTCCAATAAGCATCAAGGGATCTTTTATATACACTTTCCCACAGACAGAACAACGCATACCACGGCCTTTAATGAATCAGTTATGGACCACTGGTTGGAACAGAAATTAACCCAAACTGTAGCTGGGTCCACTGAGAAGGTTCGATCTGACGACCAACCGCTACAAAGGTGGGCACGCTATCGACTGAGCTACATCCCACTCCCCAGCAGCTTTAATATATAATTAATTACACATTCATCATTGTGATCATTCATCAGTTGAGACAAGCCCCTGATTTTTACGAGAGGCTACTCCCAAAGGGAGCATGTTTGAACAGTTCTCTGATAAAATAAATTTACTCTTGACCCTAACTAGTACCAAACACTTACCTTAATAAACACTGGCATATATGAAAATCTTATTCCTCGTTTCTCTGCCACATTTTTTAGATCTTTTCTGAGATTAACAAGCATAGTAATGTCTATTTCATCACAGTAACCGAAGTGTGGAATCTGCAGTGCGGCACTCATCGTCTTCGTCATCGCTTTCTTAAGTCCCATCACACGTACGGTCTTATCTTTTTCAATCAGTATAGTTGTCTTGCTAAACTGTGTGGGTGGGGTGGATGGTTTCCGCGCTGCCTGTGCTGGGACTGGTGCTGCTGCAGGTGGCGTTGCTGAAGGTGCGGCTGTTGTAGGAGCTAGAAAGTAAAGTTTGTTTTATTTAATGATTCCACTAGAGCATTGATTTTTTTTAACTTAACAGCAACTATTGGACGTCAATCATAGGGTCATTTCGACACATTTCTTTTAGAGGAAACCTGCTGTCACTATATAGGCTACTATTTCTGATAAGCAGCAAGAGATCTTTTATATGCACTTCTCCAGAGACAGGATGGCACATACCACAGCCTTTGATGAACCAGTTGTGGACCACTCGTTGGAACAGAAAATAGACCAAACTGCAGAAAATGTTAAAATGTTATTATATATTACAGTAAAACACTTCTAAAGCAAACACCCAAGAAAACAAGTAAAATGTCCTGTTTTGAGAAATGTCCGGTGTTCAGTGGTTAGATTTAGGCCTACATTGAATGGATACATTGGGACGAAATTGTTTGTCAGGTTTTGAAGGGTTTCATATAAATTACATTTTGTAAAGGCGAGCCCAGCAGTATGGTCCAGGTGGTTCTAGTACCACATTGTAAAAAATGATTTATTAATACTAAAATGTATAAAATATAGGTTAACAACCAACTTTAGTAGCTACATACCTCCAGTTATTCATGTGTAATACAGTGTATGTTTTACTTCTTATTTTCAGTTTAGCTGTTCAACAACGGAGGTAACTGATGGACAATTGTTTTTGCTTAAATCATTGTTTTTGACTTATTTAAATCAAAAACAACCTAAGATTTTTAAAAATGCTCCCATCCCTCATAATTAAGTGATCATTTTTAAAATGGATATTAACTGGAGTGTATCAACTAATCAACAGAAAGCAAATAAAATATTTCTTGCTTACTTCCTTGACTAGCACTCTCAATGTGCTTTAAAAGATCTTCTTTGAGTATGCGGCCATCTTTTCCAGTTCCCATTACCTCGCTTAAGACTGTCTGTGAACAAAGTAAAATGAGTATCATCTTGAAACAACAGTGAATTAAACTTAATCAAAATAACTTCAACTTTGTTGTTTTGTCCAAAATATTTTATATTCTATTACACCAAGAGTTATAAAAACACATGACTTCCCATGATTCCTATAAATTGTGTACCTTGCTTTCCATGGCCAGTTTTCTAACAGCTGGAGTTGCTAAAACTTTATGTCCACGGATAATCTGTATCCTGTGGTTATCATGAACTGTCTCCTCACCCACTTTCATTTCAACATCTTCCTGCTTTCCTTCTGAAATTAAAAACAACAAATCAAGTCATCATATTGCTTAACCTCTACATTCAGAGCCAGGCTGTTATAGCTGATGCATCTCCCAGGCACCATTTATGGTGAAGCCATCCAAAATGTCCGAGACAGGGGAGAACAAGAAATATTGACTTTTTGTCATTTATACTGTGAATAAACTGTCATGTTTAAAATAAAGTTCAATGGTAATACAAAGATAGAATACCCTGCACTCATGAGTCACTTTCAAAACCGATCAATATAGTAATGATATCTAGTACAAAACACAAGTCTAATAATTACACCAGTATTATCTATCAAATTTATCCTGCAAATAGCAAAAATTCCTTTGCATTACAGGATAAAAATAACCAGTTAGTAACGTAGGATATCGGCTTCATCCTGTTCAGACTGAATGGTAAAGGTTCACTATTCTCACCTTCACAGGATAAAGCTGATATCCTACATCACTAACTAGTTATTCTCTATATAACATTTCTTTAAGATTTACCAAATTCCCAAAACACCTTTTTTGGTTGGACTATCAAATAGCAAATGCTTTCTTTTTAATGAGCAAAAGGAAATATAGCCAATCTACATGTGTATAAACCAATAAAAATATCAACATACCTAAAGTATCATCAGTTTCAATGTCAATCAGAGGCTTGCCAACAAGAGCAGTGTCATCAACATCATAGTAGAGTTTTTTCACAATGCCGTCATACCGACTGGTTATTGTCACTGAAGCCTTGTCACTCTGAACTTCACAGATGCTGTCAAACTGAGTAACCTGGTCTCCTTCAGACACATACCTACAACACACAAAGAAATGTTTAACTACACTCCAGTATGTTTTTTAATGAGTGTGTATCAAATGTATCTGTAATGAAAAGTTTGTTTTGTTTAACGACGCCACTGGAACACAATGATTTTTATCTTATCATCGGTTATTGGACGTCATTTTATCTGTAATGAGATTGGATATTACAAACGTTTTGCATGCCAGTACAGTCAAACTCTTTCTTAAGCAGCCACCCAAGGGAGTAACACAAAGTGGCCTCTTAAGCCAGGTGGCTGCTTAATACAGGTTATAATGTACTAAATTAGCTAATTTTGGAGAAAATAAAGGTGACCTTTGAAGACAGGTGGGTGCTTATTGCAGGTGGCCACTTTAGCAGGTTTGACTGTATATTATAATATAGGTACACAGTATTGTGATATACATCACTTATTTTAAAACTGCATCAATAGTATTTTCAGGAAGCATGTATGGGTGTGGAATGTTTAAGACTGTAACCAAAGTAATAGATCCAGTGATTCTAAGTTTATAATTTTTTTAGACACGGCTCAAACTAAAAAAACTAATTTAAACAAATTAATACAATTAAGAGACATTATTCTGAATCTTTTTGTTAGTATAATTAACATGACTGACAATTGATATGGTTCTACCTCAGAGTTCCCTGAACAAAGTTGTAGTAAAACGTTGTGTACATGTGTAGATTATTGTATGTAAATTACTTTACAGTTAAAAGTAAGAGGAGGATACATTTTAATTATTAAATAAATGAAGTTTGTTTTTATTTAACAAGGTGATTAAAACACATTAATTGTGTAATTTTTTTATTAGCACTAGCAGAAAGAGATCTTTTATATGTAGTCTTTTGGGCAGAAAACAACATGCAACATCCTTTAGGTCCATTTAGAAAACAGATCCCATTTCTGTAATATTAGTATCAGCTCAATAATATTTTATAAAATGTTTTACCACTCCTTAATGATCACTTCACGAATGCCTTCACCAATATCCGAAAGGTTAAATGGAACAGTTGCTTGAAGAGCTGAAACAAATTAACAATATTAATTAGGAGGTCATTGCATTGAATAATCGAACCTAATTGGTTGACCCATTCTCTGAATTGGTTTTTCCATCCCACAAATGTGATAAAGTGCTCCACAACTGGAAAAAATTAGGTTCTCAAGTATATGGATTGCTAGACACTTAATTTACTATACAAATTGGGGCTGGTTACACTCATTCCTCTTAAAAAAAGTATTTCATTTGACATCAAATTACCAAAATTCATTAAAAAGGTTTTTCAATTTTAACCTTTCGGCGATAATATTTTCCTAATTTTATGATAAAGAGACACTGATTTTTGGAGACAGATTAATCCCTGCTATACATAGTTTGATGCATTTTAAGTCTATCTCAATTTAATGGTTGTGCAAGGTACTTACATGCAGATGTTCTGAGTGATCGTTGAATGAGAAGTTGTTGACAGTTGTTACACGTATCTTGATAATGAAAAGCTGTAGAAATCTTCATAAAATTCCTCTTATGTTTTGAAGTGCCATATGTCTGAAAGTATAAAGAATTTACAAAATTCAGTTACTTCAATCATGTCCCATTGTAACTATAAGATGGGTACTGAGGTCTAAACTCAGTAGGCGAAATTTTTAATCTCAGTATCTGCTCCAACCCTGTGCGAGTGTTCTGCAAAGCTCAATGGGAAAGTGTACATGACATGCAGCAACGACTGGCCAATAACTGTCTTAACAAAGGCCAGCCATGGTTGGTGCTATCCTGGCTGTGGATATATAAGATCCCTTGTTGTTTATTCATTATACTCCCTCCATGGGTGCAATCTCAGAATCTTAGAGTCTGCACCCAATGTGGGATGCTTAAACCTTTGAATTGAATGTAGGCACAAATAAAAGAATTGAACAAACAATATTCATTGATAAGATAGCCTTGATGTCAGTAGATTCTTGATTCTCAGTTCTATTAACATTAACTTCATTAAGTGCAGTGACTGCCATTTGAGAGGCGCGATCGTGCACACGCCTGTAACATGTTTCTCGCTGTGCGAAAATCCCTCCCACCCCCCAACTGATCAAATTTGAGAGATTGGAATGTTCATATTTTCATTGGTGTTATTATTGTATGACAATGTGACAATGAAAACCCGCTTTTAAAAACTATTGAACACATGTCATGTGTTTAAATAATGGCACATTAGACCCAAATTGTAACAGAGTTACTTCCCTTATATATATATAATTTTCAATATTCGTCTGGCTTGCACATGCGTGTTCAGTAAAAATTGCAATGTAGTTTTCTCATTCTAAAATCATGTAAGTTTTGGAATCAATAGCGATTTATGTTTTCCATGAAAATTGCAAGTGCTCAACGGAAATAAAAGTACTTTGATTTAAAATATGATTTATTTAAGTTGATGATAGCCACCAATAGCGATTTTCAGCTTTGAAAATTATTTCAGGAACATTTGTGTAGCAACCGTCAAGCAAAGGGACGCAACTCTAAATGCGTTTTATCATTTTACCAAAAAGGCGACTCCAAATACCTACATGCTGGTTACGGCTTCTAGCTCATTAATGACGCACAGCCAACAAAGATCCGATAGTTTTCGTAAACTAGAATGATGAATGAAGTAGATCATGTGATCATGACTATTTATAAGTAAAAGGAAAGTAGAGAAATATTTTTTACAAATATTGGTAATGAATTTATAACAATTTATCAGCCATGATCTCCATTTAAATGTTTATATTATAATGTGAACTAGTTTAAAGAACCGATTTATAGCAATTTCATAAATTAAAATCACCGTAAATATAGAGAAATAATTTATTGAAATATTTTTAGTGGTGAAATAACACCCAAGGGACATAACTCTGTTTCCTTAAAAGTAGCTAGCGTATTTTATAATGTGTATGCTTAAATGTGCTTATTGCCTATGCATTCAAAAAATAATTGATAACAAATATACTTTTCAAAATAAATAAATTACAATAAAAATTTAATGAACATAAATCGTTTTAGTGTTTATTTTGTTCCATAGTTT
>JAUTWP010058641.1:0-12718 GCA_033042655.1 Cyathermia naticoides
TGTGTACTAAATAGTGTGTGTGTATGTGTGTGTATGTGTGTACTAGTTTTCACCACAGACGCATTTTATTACAATTTACAAATAATATCCGTTTTTCCCTTACAGCAAGGTTGTTGTTAGATTTTTTTCAAATCACAGTTGTCGTTCGTGCAACATGCTAATATTTATCTCACTTCAGTGGCCAACCCACGCAGGTTAGTAACATTAAAACATATCACAAGCATCCATTACATGTCATCAAACGAGAACACAGACGGAATCGTATTAAAACGTTAATAAGTGTGTAGTGATGCTGAATAATGTTTACACTACTCTCCGTTACCTTCATTATTGATGACTCAAGCAGAATAATCTAAAAATATATATATTAGACAACAGCTTTTATTTCTTAGGAATTACACATTTTAAAGGAATCATTCCAAAGTCACAGGAAGGAATAAAAATAGTTTTGCTTTGCCACAAATCCTTGCTCCTTATCGGAAAGAGTACCCTATGTGGCGATATCGGGTTTCATCTAAAGCAAAATGTCAGAATGGCGATATGTTCGACGTCCAGTAGCCGATGATAAGATAAAATACAATGTGCTCTAGTGGCGTCGTTAAATAAAACTTTACTTGTCTCAAAATTAGCTGATTCGAGCTTAAATGACATCTATTTTGAGAGATTATTTTGAAGTAAAATGGTTACATTTCATCCCAGAAACGGGACGTCACTTGTAGAGCGGTCGGACGATGGATCGATCCTCCTCAGTACTCATTTTCAGTTTGGGCTATTTTTCGTTCCAATCAGTAGTCTACAACTAGTTCATCAAATGGCATGATGTGTGCTGTCCTGTATGTGGGAAAGTGTATATAAAATATCCTTACAGCTTATCGTAAAGAGTAGCCGATGATAAGATACAAATTTATGCTCTAGTTGTATTGTTAAATAAAATGAACTTTACTATTGATGGTTTTAACGTTAGATTAATGGAAATCTCAGAAGTCCAATACAGATCCAATCTACTGTAATTATCAGTGAGAGAAGCAGTCGTATAAATTCATTGAAATCACTGTATGCGAATAGTCGCTTTATTCCCGTATACTCCGCAATCATTCCGCTCATTTGTTGACAAAAGAGATTGAAGACTTTGTTAATCAAACTCTGAGGCATCTCTGGTTTATTGGACGCGTCGATCAGCAACATTATCAAGTCAGGTCCTAACACGTCACATAGTTCAAACATGTAATTGATGGCGTGATACCCCACTCACTCTTACGCTACGGTCGGTCGTCGGATCGATCATTCTATGTGGACCCATGTGCAGTTTGAACTAGGTTCCGTTCCAACCATAGCCCCACAACTGGTTCATCAAAGATCTTGTTAGGTGATGTCTTGTCTGTGGAAAAACTCATATAAAAGATCCCTTGCTGCTTATCAAAAAGAGTAGCATATGTGGTGGCAGCAGGATTTCTCTGAAAATATCACAAAATGAACATAGGAATGACGTTCAATAGCCGATGATAAAATGAAAATCAATGTGCTCCAGTGGAGTCGTTAAATAAAACAAACTTGTTTTTACTTACGCTGCGATTGTTCACAACCTCGGCGGTCGTGCGAGTTGTGGGCTTTTTTCTGCTATCCATGTTTTGTTTTTAGACTATGGGACCTACCGGTGACTGATCTGCTGTACACATCACAAACTAATCGTACGGCTGGTCGCACGTGCATCGTACGATCACATACGATTACCTACGATTGTGAACAACCAGTCGCACGACTACCCACGAATGGTAGTGCGACGGTCATTCATAATCGCTCGACGATGTTGCGACGGCCGTACAGTACCCCGACAAGTTGGAAGAGCAATCGTGCGACTGAATAGTCGAGCGATCACCCACGGCAAGGTAAAGACCGCCCAATACCTGTAGCAAGACCATCGTACGAGCACCACCGACCGTCATACAAGACACGACCTCATTGGTCGAAGCCAGGTTTTGTTTTTGAACAAGTTCAAATTCCGGTCGTGCCCCAACCTAAGACCATCCACGACCAGTGATGACTTGTCGCACGATTTCTCTACGAGTGTTAGCGATCCGCAGTCGCAGACGATCGTACATTGTCGCATGTTGTCGTATCTCTCCGTGTGACTGGGCCGTAGATTTCTTGTGTAAACAGTCACAAAAGTTCTTTAAAACCTATATATATACACCTGTATGTGTGTATGTATGTTTGTATGTTACAACCAGTGGTCCACAACCGGTTCATCAAAGGCCGTGGTATGTACTGTTCTGTCTATGGAAAAATGCATATAAAAGATATATTGCTGCTTATCGAAAAGAGTAGCCTATGTGGCGGCAGCGGGTTTCCTTCTAAACAGTGTGTCAAAATTGCCATATGAATGACATCCAATAACCGATGATATAAAAATCAATGTGTTCCAGTGGCGTCGTTAAACAAAACAAACTTAACTTTTTTTTTTGTGTATGTGTTTGTGTGTGCGCATGCGTATGTGTATGTATGCATGTTAGTGGTTGGGAGTTGGGGGTATACGCAACCCTGGATTAATTTGTGACATGCATGGGCTACTGTTCAACAATTTTAACGACTCTTTGCAATACTGTTCTGTACATAAACTATCCATAATTTCAGATTTTATTCAGCAAACGTTTTCAGATTTCAATACACTGGGATGTAAGTTAGTTAAGTCTATCAAGTCCTGCATCCAATGTAACAAAGTGATGATGTGATGTTTGTTCTATCATACATAACTCAATTTGACAGTAATATAATTAAATGTATATTTTTGAACTAAACCCTCGATTTACATTCGAACATTACCGTCTGGAATGTGTATATACCACACGCCCATAACCAGGTTTACAAACAGATTTGTTCATCATACAAACGCCTCATGACGTTGTCTGACTATCAATCATGCCCATCACATGTCCATCTCATGTCTTAATAAAATAGCTATAGGCCCACGTCATGGCCTGGAAACACGCTGTGTTCAGCATACGCAAACCTTGTCGCAAAATTATAAAAAAAACGTCAGCCCACTACTTTTGTAGACAAGTAGTAAAATGTGTTTTAAATAAACGAGGACTGATTAGGACAATAATTTCCCCAGTGTTCTACTGTAAGACTAATTAAAAACAGATTTAATCACTTCGATGTCACGCACACGACTGACTTCACTGCCTCGTGCCACTCAAACCCAAAGAGAAAACCACGGATTAAATGACATAAAGAGAAAAAATCATCTTAAGTATAATGGAATTCTTACATATACGTGCATAACCTGAAATTCATCAAATTTATTCAAGGCAATATAGACGACAAGCAATACTAGAAAAGAAAAGCTACTGGAAATGTTTAACGTGCTTACATCACTAAATAAGTGATCAAGCACGCTCCTCCTGGGTACGATGTCCGAGAAAAGCTGGTTGCATGCAGTAGTTATACCAACTTTACGAGGTGTATCGGTGAGTATCCTACAGATTTGTTCGTGGGGCCTTCCACGACGAAGCCGAGGATGGTCACACAACCAAAACTGAATGATATTCATCAATACACCTAGTAAGTGTGGGTATATCAGATATTCGTACTGAAGTGTAGGTTATCGGTGAATACACCTACATTTTGAATAAAAGAAATCTTGGTACCGAGACAGGAAGTGGGATATAAGCAAGGTAAATAATATGGGACGATGATAGTAGCCAAATACATGTATACATTTCTGCACAGTAGTAAAGTTTGTTTATTTAACGACTCCACTAAAGTACGTTGCTTTTTTTTTATCTTATTAGCGGCTATTGGACGTCATTCATATGGTCATTTAGAAACATTTCTTTTTTTAGAGGAAACCCGCTGCCGCCACATAGGCTACTATTTTTGATAATGAGCAAGGAATCTTTTATATGCACTTTCCCATAGAAAGGACGGCACATACCACGGCGTTTGTTGAACCAGTTGTGGAGCACTTGTTGCAACGGGAACTGCACACTAGAGAATCCAGGTGATGGATTTACAACATTATTGTTCTCTAAATTAGCACACCATGTATAGTTATGTTTTTAATGTAATTTTTCCAAACGTTTATTTGTGTGAAATACCATTGACGAAGATGATAAGGTATCTTATAACTAAGTTTAAACACGTCACAACAGCTCATACTATATTAAGGGATATAATCTGTTACTAAAATTAATGATAAAGGTTCGCTCATTACATCCCGTTGAAAACAAAACGACCATGTATAGTTGTCCTTCAAGCGAAACCATTGCAGTGTTGAAACATGTGAGTACGGAGATTAATGTCCATGCACCATCGACATCAATGACTTCTAGTTCTCTAGTACGCGATAGTGTGTGCATAACTCACTAATAAAAGAAGTTTTGTTTTATTTAACGACGCTACTAGAGTATATTGATTTTTATCTTATATCGTCGCCTATTAGACGTCAAACAAAATCATTATGGTAATTCAGGTCATGGTCTTTAAGGTCTACATTCAGAGCCAGGCTGTTATAGCAGACACCTCTCCCGGGCTCAGTTTATGGTTTTATCCATCCACCGCGTCTGGGACAGGAAATCCACTAAGTGCAATATAAATAAAATAACATACAATGGTGCTATGGTGTCTTTAAACAGATATTTCTATTCTGCTTGCTATTACTAACACGGAAGACAGACACTCAATTATAATTTATATAAAAAATACAGTTTGTATGCGCAAGTATAGGTCAGGTTATGGTGTTTAAAGTCTACGTTCAGAACCAGGCTGTTATAGCAGACGCCTCTCTCGGGAGCCGTTTATGGTTCAATCAATCCACTGCCTCCGGGACAGATATTAATGTTAGTACAAGAGAGGAAACCCGCTCCCGCCACTTTTTTCGATGAACAGCAAGAGATCTTTTATACTTATGCACTTTCCCATAGACAGGATAGCACAAACCACAGTCTTTGTCAAACCAGTTATGGAACCACTGTTCGGTGTAAGTGGATACACCTTCCTATTGAGACTTGCGGAGCACTGAGTTGGAGTCAGTACTGAGATTTAAAATCCTATGCATCGATTGAGATTTGATTTCAGTACCTACCAGCCTCGAGTCTGATAGCTTAACAACTGGGCCACGGAAGCCGGTTAGGTAAGTATAGGAAGGCCTTGACTTTAATATGTACGTGGGAGATTACAGTTAATCACACGTTGGTGATTACGGTCATCCTAATTCATAGACAAACCGTTATTACTTTCAGCAATGACATCATGGTTCATTAAATATGGTCTAGATCAGCTGCAGCTAGCTTATATCTCGCGCGGATTCATTAGTCTGTATTTGCATAAATTATAGTTTAAGGTCATTAAGTGCAAAATTATTTTCTTTGACAGACGTAGGTTCACTTTCTGATATTTCCAAATCGTTTAAGGCTACAAATTTTTAGATTTTACACAAAGACTATACTATATAGTCTTTCATATCTATCTTAGTCAAGGTAAAGGTCACAGGTTTGAAGTCAAATACAAAAAGTGTCATATTTGTCATGTTCTACCGTAAACAGAACAACATGGCAAATCCGTTCAATACACAATCTCATCCTGAGGTACTTGTTAGCACTTTAGCTAGCTTTCATGCATCAATGAAAGTTCAGAAATCCCTTGTTTTTGAGATCTGCTTTAGCAAATGGTAAGCATATTGTAGCTTCTACAGTCCAATTAGCATATCAGGAGTGAAAACGTTTGCCGACATGGAAAAGGTAACTAAATTCAAAGACAATAAAAGGATTTGCTATTTCTAAGAGCTAATCCTGAGTTTATATTTCATCAATCTTTGACACTTGCATCCAGTCGGGATGAAATAACTGTTTAACAGTACTGAGCCATCCAACTGTACCTGTTCCTATATCACTGTTTCACGAAGAAGGTACCCTCAGAAAATCTGTCTAGAGTGAACAAGGACATACTAGTAAATTGGAGAACGAAGCATCAAGATACGAACAGCTGAACTTCAAATGATGTGAGGTAACACTTTCTCACTTTTTGGTAAGTTAGCTGATTGTTACGTAAGTCAACTTCTACATTGTTTTTTAAAAAATGCCACTATTGCAGATATATTTGATGGATACGATCATAACGAGTTCATCAAAGCTGGAGAGAGAATCCAAAGAACAGGAAATAGAGAGGGAAACTGCAAGTTTCAAGTGATTGGGGAATGATGCGTACCACCAGTAAACAAACAGTCCCCAGTTAGATTTATGTGTAACTTTTCAGTAGCACGATTTCCAAAACATCTTGATGGACATCCGAAGAGAAACCTTGTGTTCGCTGGAGGATCTGAGAATGGTGAAAGAAAATCCAGTGTCACAGCTAATCGAGAGAATGAAATAACTATATTCTCATACAAGAAAGATACTGCATGATATGCAAGCAAATACGGATTTTGCATCTAGAAATGTTTGATGGTGAATCATAGTGAAGACAACCGACACACATCTGATATAAATTGTTTTAGAAAATCATAAAAAGTTAATGTTACTATTATGCCAATAATTGACCTGTTTGTATATAAAAAATACGATCGATGCGGTCAACGACGTTATTGCACTTACTGCACTCATAAAACTAAACGATATCATTTCTCGGGCTTAAAAACGTATCTCTGCTCAAGGCAAAATTGTAACAACATGTGCTCATGGATCACTGCAAAAAATGAATACCAACCTTTGGCGAAAGATGAGCGTAGTAAGCACCACCCAAATGATGGCTACCGATATAAGCAAATAGTTTACTCGTGTATGTGATACATTGTTTAAAGACATTCCGTTCCTGATGCTTTTACATTTTTGAATCGTTTCTACTTCCTTCGTCATGGACAACATAACCAAGAAAACAAATGAGAGTTCACATACATTTCAAATATTACAAGTGAACAAATAAAGTTTAACGACGCACAGTGTTGTTTATCTTATCATCAGCTATTGGACATCATTCATACGGCCATTTTAACACATTTTTAGTCGAAACTCGCTGCCGCCACATAAGCTACTCTTTTTGATGAGAGCAAGGGATCTTTTATATGTATTTTCCTATAGATAGGACAGCACATACCACGACCTTTGATGAACCAGTTGTGGACCACACTTAGTGTCCATACCACACCTTTCCGATATTACAACTTACAATTAAAGTAATAAATGATAACAATTAAACGGATATCCATTAATTGTTTCAAGGAATACATATTTAAATCCCATACAACATATCACCTACTTTAACAGAGTTCTGTATCCTGATGTATCACTAGGTAAAGCAACTCAGTTTTTACCTATTTCCACCATATTACCTTCAAAGACAATCGTCCATTGTTCCAGAAACAAAATGTAAAGATTAATTAAGTGTGTTGTCTTCACTACATCGATGAAGATATGTCCTGCGGGCAATCAGAAAACGTCACACAAATACAATATTTTAGTACTGAATCAAAAATAGTCTTCTTCCATATGTATCTGACCTACTAAAACATTAATGTTTAACTTGTACCAAATCATGTGCATAACAAGATATGTTTTTTTTTATGTATTGATCAGAAAGAAAACTAACGTACTTTACCAGAGAACCAGTCTGAGATGACAAACTACCATGATGACGAACCCTCGTTATTATGACAACACTCCAAGAACAAAGTTTCTTTTGTTTAACGACTCCACTAGAGCACATTGATTTTAATCATCAGCGGCTATTGGACGTCATACATATGGTAATTTTGACACATTTCGTTTAGAGGAAACCCGCTGCCGCCACTTTTGTACTCTTTTTGATAATCAGCAAGAGATATTTTATATGCACGTTCCCATACAGGACATGACATACCACGAGCTTTGATGAACCAGTTGTGCAGCACTGATGGAACGGAAAATAGCCCAAACTGCAAGGGACCGATCCGACGACCGACCGCTTTAAAGGCGGGCACGCTAAAACTCCAAGAAGACAAGAGTTCAATAAACATATCAGACCGCTATCTTCTTTGTACGTTATAATATTATGCGATACTATTATACTATAGCATGCTATAATAAGATAACTGTTTCCTATATTCATGTAATAGATTGATCTTTTTATTGCAATTTTGAAAGTAATTTTACAAAGAAAATCAAGCAGTAACAAAACCTTCAGATCTTCTAAGTAACATCTTTAATGCTTAATTTGTGGTGAACATATCTCCCTTACAATGACTATTTAGTTTAATTATTCACATAAAATCTATTATTGTTCTTTGTATGTGGTAGAAAATTAATTGAGCGACATAACATTGGACGTCATCAACCAGAGTTCAAGCAAGGTGATGTTCACACATACATCAGTGATAGAAATAAGCAGAAATTTGCACTTGTCCACCAGATAAGTACATTTAGAAATCTACTTGCCGCCAAAACCATTGAGGTACTTTCTACTTGCCCGAGCAGATTTTCACTTGTCACGACAAGCGGACGAGTGCTTATTTCGAACTCTGTAAATGCGACAGTCAAAGGTGAAACTAGTTTGACTAATTGTTTGATAGACTAGTGACATGCAATATCGTGACTGAGACTTTTCATATCTTACAACTAGTTTTATTTATTGTTCAATTATCTCCATAACATTTCTAATTAAAGAAACTGACTCATTTTACTATCACTTTCACCTTGGCGGCAGAATAGTTTTTTACAACCAATGCTTCATGTTTGGCCTTTAAAACAACTATTTTTAATCTGTATGCTTATTCATTTCAGTACGTCCATCTGCAATTTGAGCTATTTTTTGTCCCAAACAGTGCTGCACAACTGGTTCATCAAATACCGTGGTATGTGCTGTCCTGTGGGAAAGTGAATATAAAAGATCCCTTGCTGCTTATCGAAAATAGTAGCTTATATGGCGGCAGCTGGTTTCCTCGGAAGAATGGCCATATGTATGACGTCCAATAGCCACTGATAAAATAAAAAAGCAATGTGCTCTAGTGGCGGCGTTAAATAAAACAAACTTTATGTTCAGTACGTCCATACGGCCAGTATTTGTATTATGTTTCTGATTCTTATTGTGGTTGGTTTTACATAATTATTTGTTCGTGCTTACAATCCAATTAAGGTTTAAGCATGCTGTCGTGGAAACAAACATTATTAACGTGCTTACATCACAGAATAGTTCAAGCATGCCTGTCGTGGGCACAAACTCAGACCTCGCCAGAATTGCTGTCCATGACAGGGAGAGTGGGGAGAGTTATAGGCACTTTCTCATAGACAGGACAGCACATACCACCCCTTTTGATGAACCAGTTGTGCATAACTGGTTGGAACGGAAAATGGCACAAACTGCAAATTAATCCACGGAAAACGATAACGCAGTAATAATGAAATTGTTTAATTTATAATTAATTTAGAAATTAGATTGATTAGACCACATAATTGTAAATCTACAAGACTAAGAATCAAAGTTAAAACACAATTTTTAATTTTAAATTATGTTTTAAATCTGGTATCGTTTAAATATTTAATTTTATACTGATTATTTGGAAATTACAATTATCTTTAGTTTTAAAACAAAGATTCAAAATATTTAATTTAAAACTGTTTATTTAAAGATTACCATTATTATTAGGTCACACACAAGTTAAAATTAAAAATTAAAATGTTTAATTTAAAACAGATTATTTCGATTTTACGTCGAATACAATTTTTTTAAAATTAAGAATCGAAACGTTTCATTTAAAAGTGGTTATTTAGAAATTGCAATCATTAGGTCACATACAAGTTTTTAACATAAAAATGTTTATTTAAAACTGGTTATTTAGATTTTACGTCACAAACGAGTTTTAAAACTAAGACAAAAATGTATTTAATTTTAAAAGTTGTTATTTAATTTTTATAGAGGCTATTTATAAATTGCAATCATTAGGTCAGATACAAGTTTTAAAACTAGGAATGAAAATGTTTAATGTAGCTCTGCTTATTCGAATATTACGTCACACTAAGTTGTATATCTACCTGACTAAAGCAAAGTTTAAAAGAGAAAAACCTACCCATGGTGAGAGTCACACTAAGTTGTATATCTACCAGACTAACAAGCAAAGTTTGAAAGAGAAACACGTACCCATGGTGAGAGTTGTATATCTACCAGACTAACAAGCAAAGTTTAAAAGAGAAAAACCTACCCATGGTGAGAGTCACACTAAGTTGTATATCTACCTGACTAAAGCAAAGTTTAAAAGAGAAAAACGTACCCAAGGTGAGAGAGAGAGTCACACTAAGTTGTATATCTACCAGACTAACAAGCAAAGTTTAAAAGAAAAACACGTACCCATGGTGAGAGTTGTATATCTACCAGACTAACAAGCAAAGTTTAAAAGAGAAACACGTACCCATGGTGAGAGTTGTATATCTACCTGACTAACAAGCAAAGTTTAAAAGAGAAACACGTACCCATGGTGAGAGTTGTATATCTACCAGACAAACAAACAAAGTTTAAAAGAGAAACACGTACCCATGGTATGAGTCAGATTAAGTTGTATTTCTACCAGACTAACAAGCAAAGTTTAAAAAAGAAAAAACCTACCCATGGTGAGAGTCATCGCCGTCAGTTTGGACCACTACCGTCCTTGAGTCTATTTCCTGGTTTAATCTACATCGCAAGTCCTTTATCTGCCAACTGCCTACTCTCTTACCTGTTGTCTCCCCTAGGTGGCACTGCTCAACCAGCAATCAGTTCGAGATTATCCATGACGTCATGGGCATCGTGACCAACCAGCGTGCTAATCAGAAGAAACAGAGGCTAAAATTGCGCGCCTTGTGTGGTTTCTGTTGACTCGTTCACGCGCGATTCAACAGTCGCCGTTATTATGAATTCTTCCTAACTCATTATTGATCTGATGGTCGAGTGTGGCACACAGGATGCATTCTCATATTGTTTCTTGTATTTGTCCAAAAAATTAAATCGGTCGAGAACGGCTCACAGGATGTGTTAAATCATTGGCGGATCCAGAAAATCCATTTAGGGAGGGGGCACTGACATGAGCCTAAGTACGACAAACTTTCACAAAAACAATTCTAATGTAAAACATTGAAAAATCGCAAAATTTAGGGGAGGGCAGTCCTGGATCACTGGGGCCCACTTAGATCCGCCTGTGTAAACTACATGTAATGTTGTATTGGTAATACAACTCAATCGGTAACATGTCCACCTGTGAAGCGGACGGTCATCAGATCGATCCTTCTCAGTGGAGCCATTTGCAATTGGCTATTTGTTTTATTAAGAAAAACTTTGGTTTATCTGTACTTTGCAGAAAGTTCTATAATTATAATTATCCTTGAAAGGAATTAAAACAACCAAAAATACGTTTCCAACAACTTTAATGTTTTTTTTCTATTTATATAGGGAGAGACATAGCATTAATATGGGAACACGGTACCATTATATATAATTATTATTATATTGCATAAGGTTATGGTTTACCCATATTTGTTAAACAGAACATTAAAATTGCTTCCTCGATAGCCCATTTTTACTCTTTGAAATACAAAAATTCTGCAGCTTCCGAAGACCTAACCAAACAAATAAAACAAACTTTAATTATACTTATTTTTACAAGCTTCCTCATTATTCTTCTAGAATGTTTCTTATTTGTGATAAAATCGGTTGCTTATTTGAGCAGAAACGAGGGATTTGCTGACTTAATGAATCATACGATACTTCCGTCAGTAGAACAGTTGGAGGCGTCAAGTGAATCCTGAACCTACTGAGATAATGCATTATTTCTCTTTAAAACACAACACACACGTGTCGCACTATTTCTCTCTAGGTAAACCTTTAAAGTGCAGTACCATACATAGTTAAAAGTAGGGTATGTAACTGTGTTTATTCTTTGCTTTTGTCACATATTAACACAAAAGTGACATCTTGTCACGTGATAAAATGAATAACACATAATTACATCTTGATATGCGAGGGGCCACTGTTCACAGGGCCTCTCGACTTTCTTAATGATTTATTTGATATGAGGGGCTGCTGAGGGCCCATTTGATTTTTATTTATATTCCCAGGGGCTACTGTTCACAGTGTCTCTAGACTCTTGCTTGATATTTGTTTTTGATTTATATTCCGACGGGCCACTGTTCACAGGGCCTCTCGACTTGATTGATATTTGATTTGATATGAAGGGATGCTGAGGGCCCATTTGTTTTTGATTTAATAGGGGCTGTTGATGGCCCTTTGTTTTTGAATTGTTTTGCGAGCCATTTTGCCTTTTGTGGTCGGTAGAAAATTTATTAGTAAAGCCGTGGTCAATCGTTAACATATGTGGAGGGAAGGGAGAACATAAAGATGAAAATAGTAATCTGTGTTAGTTGTTGTTTAGAGTAGTGTGTAGAATAATCAGTGTTTGGTGGTTTTTGTATTTGGTGTTTTTTGTGTGCGTTTTTCAATGTTTTGCTCTACTTTTGTCTTAACAGTCTAATCAAATAACTAATTTTGTTGTTAAAATAGGTTAGGATTACAAAAACATTGTTGAAAATTAGTACTTGTAATTTAATTTGCAATATATTGTGTATATTTTAGTCTAGTCGAGAAATCTCAAAATGTGACCCTAAGGAGCATTTTTGGGTAAAAGTTGGGAACCAGACCTTTTAACATAATTTGTCGGTTCCCAAGCTGGATTTTGAGTCCTTGCTCTTCAAAATGGCGAAACAAAAATGCCGCCATATCTTTACTA
>JAUTWP010058752.1:0-12716 GCA_033042655.1 Cyathermia naticoides
TCCCATTGAGCCTTGCAGAGCACTCACTCTGGGTTGGAGTAGGTACTGAGATTAAAAATTCCATGCCTCGACTGAGAGATTCAATCTCAGTACCTACCAGCCTTAAGTCCAATAGCTTAACCACTCTGCCATGGAGGCGAGAAAGTTTTGTTGGTGAACCATGTATCTAAATAGTGTAAGCTGGTGAAAGTGTTTGCTCACTGGGACAATCTTTATTATTATATTTTATCAATGGATTAACTAACATACTGTTGGAACCGATATTAAAAATCTCACGCCTTGATTAAGATTTGATCCCAATACCTACCAGCCTCAAGACTGATAGCTTAACCACTTCTCCAGCAGATGGCAGTTAATGTCAGGTTGAGTGCGCCATTAACACAATGGGGAGCGGGATGTAGCTCAATCATAGCATCTCCACCTTTAAATCGGTCAGTTGTGGGATCGACCCTTCTCGCTTGGCACATCTGCAGTTTGGGCTATTGTCCATTCCAACCAGTGCTCCACAACTGGTTCAACAAATACCATTGTTTGTGCTGTCCTGTCTGTGGGAAAGTGCGTATAAAATATCCCTTGCTGCTTATCAAAAAAGAGTGGCCTATGTGGCAGCAGTGGGTTTAATCTAAAAGAAATGTGTCAAAATTACCATATGAATGACGTCCAATAACCACTGATAAGATAAAAGTCAATGTTCTCCAGTGGCGTTGTTAAACAAAACAAACTTTACTTTTACTTCATTCTTATATTTTGCTAATCTGTGTGCCCATGACAGTGTGCTTGAACTTTAATTGGACATAAACATGAAAAATACGCAAAATCAACCAACCAAGATAAAAATCAATGTGCTCTAGTGGCGTCGTTAAACAAAACAAACTTTTCTTTTAACACAATGGTACATAGAAAGTGGTTTCATTAATTTATTTTCTACAAGCCTTTATGAATAAACTGTTGACATACCAACACTTTGAATAGAGGTACATGTGCGGCGTATTAATTTTCATCAAATCACACCTTACATTTTTATGTTGTTCCACCTTAATAAAAAGCTCCAAACAAACACCAAATGAAAACACAATAAAAACTGGAAAGCATCAAATTGTTGAAGAGGTGAAAATGAAAAGCACATTGAACAGAGTGTGTAGCTGAAACTTTATTGTTTCTTCAAACATGCACCTGAAAAGATGGTGTTTATTTTACGACCTTTGCCGACCTGAGTTGACATCCATATTGACCTTACATTCATTGTTCAACATAAACTTTCTACACTGTATAGAAATATTTATTACTCATTCCTAGTTTATGTGTGGTATCTAAATATCAATTAAAATTTCCTTTTTATATTTTGTCTGTGATCTGATGAATGAAACCAGATCAAACCAGTTTAAAAGCAGTTTTATAAAATATAAATGGATGTTTCGTGACTTTGGATCTACATAAAATATTAAAATTCTATATTTTATGTTTTAATAACCAAACAAAAATGTGGAATTTATAATGAAATATATATAGCTGTTCCATGACTTTGGATCTATATAAAATATTTAAATTCGGGTATTTTACATTTTTTATATGCTGGTGAACCATGGGTGAGAATTTTATAATGGTTAATTTTAACTAAAATAGTTTATAAGTTAGTTTGTCATGACCAATGTATGACAGATCAGTCTGGAGGTCAACCTAGAGGTCCACAACTGGTTCACTAAAGGCTGTGGTATGTACTGTTCTGTCTATGGAAAAGTGCATATAAAAGATCCCTTATTACTTCTTGAAAAGAGTAACCTATGTGGTGGCAGCGGGTTTCCTTCTATAAGAAATGTGTCAAAATGACCATATGTCAATGTGCTCCAGTGGCATCATTAAACAAAACAAACTTTACTTTTTTTTATACAAAACAAACTTTACTTTACATAGCGTGAGCACCTTATAACTCTGATATGGTGAGACATTGTTCATTAAAACTGTGATATTGATTTACCTGTGTGTACCTGCACACCTGTGCTGCACTCGTTAACCTACTCCATTGATCTACACTACAGAGTATTACCAGGTACTACATTGTAATTCCAACAGCATAAACTATGCATGTCACAGTAAACAAAGAATTATTATTTTTGGAACTACATCCCATAACATCATTTTAATCAGCGGCTATTAGGTGTCAGATATATTATTCATTAAAACATTCATTAATTCATTTGTTTATCCATCCATCTGTCCATCCGTCTATCCATCCATCCATTCACCCTCCCCATTCACCCTCCAACCCATAAAAAAAATGACACATCCAAAACCTCCCACCCAGAATCCATCTATCCATTCATCCACCTTTCTATCTGTTCGTCCATCTGTCTGTCCATCCATCCATCCAATCCATCCATCAGTCTGTCCATCCATCCATCCATCCATCCATCCATCCATCCATCCATCCATCCAATGATTTATCCACTGAGGCAGTAATTCATGTGTATAGTCTTGCAGGAGACAGTGTGGACAAGGTGAGTGTGAGTAAGAGGACATTTATAAACACACTTGTGATTTGTAATCTGTGTTTTATAAATTGTTTATGTAATAAAAATGTTCTGCCTCGGTCAAGAGGAGTTCACAGACATCACAGTCTGACTAGAAAAGAAAGGAATGTTAGTTTAATATTGTTTAATCAGTGGCTATTAGGTGTCAAACATAAAATATTTATAACACATGGTCTTTATTAGAAAGGAATGTTAGTTTAATACATTATTTAATCAGTGGCTATTAGGTGTCAAGCATACAGTATTTACAACTAATAATCTTCAGAAGAAAAAACTACTCATAGGCTACTCTTTCTGGGGTCATAAATATGAAGACCATATAAATTTAAACACATTTATCTCTCTATACATTACATATAAAATATTCACTAGTTAGAAGATAAACGTGGTTAAATTAATTATACGCAATTGATGCATAATGCAGCTGATCTGTGAATCCAATTCCAGTACCTACCAGCCTTAATTCAGATAGCTTAACCACTCGGCCACGGAGACCAGATAAACCATTAATAGGTTTTAATATTCAGCATCAGCAGATGAGAATAACATATCTAGCAGGTGTATGTTAATTATCAACAGGAAATGCACTTTTCTACCTGAATCTTTCCATTAGCAGTGAAGCAAAAACTAGGAGTAGGATGTAGCTCAAGAGGTAAAGTGTCTGCATGGGAAGCAGTCGTTTGCAAGATCAATTCTCCCCAGTGGATACATTTACATTTGGGTTAAACACTGGGAACAGGATGCAGCTAAAGAGGTAAAGTGTCTGCCTGGGAAGCGGTTGGTTGCCAGATCAATTCTCCTCAGTGGATACATTTACATTTGGTTATTTTCCATTCCAGCTAGTGGTCCACAACTGTTTCATCAAAGGCTGTTTGTGGAAAAGTGTGTTTCACAAAGAGTATCCATGGTGGATGGATAAAACCATAAACTGCACCTGGGAGAGGTATCTGCTATAACAGCCTGGCTTTGAATGTAGACGTTAAACAATTCCTGAAGACCAACACCTAATAGTCACTGATTAAACAAAGTAAAGTTTTGCCTAATAGTCACTGATTAAACAAAGTAAAGTTTTGTTTTATTTAACGACGCCATTAGAGCACATTGACTTTTTATCTTATCAGCGGCTATTGGACGTCATTCATAATTTATGATAATTTTGACACATTTCGTTAGAGGAAACCCGCTGCTGCCACATAGGCTACTCTTTCTGAAAAGCAGCAAGGGATCTTTTATATGCACTTTCCCATAGACAGGACAGCACATATCATGCCCTTTGATGAATAAGTTGTGGTGCACTGGTTGGAACGGAAAATAGCCCAAACTGCAGATGGGTCCACTGAGAAGAATCAATCCGATGACCGATCGCTTCAAAGGTGGGCATGCTACCAACTGAGCTACATCCTGCTCCAGTCACTGATTAAACAATGTGCCAAGGTGTTTTTAAACAAACATTGTATTCCTTTCTTTGTTCAAAGTTGCAATCACCAGAATATTTTAATATTGAACCATTTTGAATAATGTTCCTCAAAGGTTGTGATATGGGCTATTATGTCTGTAGAAAAGAATGTAAAACTTCTTGCTACTTATCAGAAAGAGTAACCTATGTGGAGGTAGGTTTCTTCTGCTGACCATGAGTTAAAAATACTCTATGCTTGATACCTAATAGCTGCTGATTAATAAAGAAATAGTTTTCCTTTGCTAACTAATATTGACGTTTGAGATTAACATAAACATAAAATGACAAGGTACACAGATTTATCTCCCTTTAAACAAAGTGAAAAGGAATAAAATTATGTTTAATGAAAAGTTTGTTTTATTTAACAATTGATATGTAATTCTTGAAAAAAATTGTAGATGTAACCCACTGGCACCACATAGACAACTCTTTTTGATAGGCAGTAAAGTGTATTTTATATGCACATACAACATCGTTTGACAAAGTTGTGGCTGACATGAGTTACATCCCATTTCTGAGCAGAAATACAAATAAAATAATAACATTTAATGAAGAGGTCAACATTAATGGTTTACCAATCATTCAGAACAACCTACGATTCCATTTAAGCAACCTTATTACAGATATCGAGTTGTCCATTGAACAAGAAATAAGGTGGGCAGTTGTTTTTTCAGTTTCAGTTTATTGATCAAGATTAAAAGAGTTATCTCCCTTCATAAAATGAATATTTCCCATAAATCCATTTAAAAGACACCTTGCTGCTCGTCATTTGTGGTGACAGTGGGGTTTTAGTGAACTCAAAATAACTGCTCCATCAAAAGTTTGTTTAAAGTTTGTTTTGTTTAATGACGCCACTAGAACACAGATTTTTAAAATCTTATCATCGGTTATTGGACGTCAGTTGTGTTTATATTTTGTATTAGTAAAAGATGTTATGAGATTGGGAGGAGAGATTGCAGTTGGGTTTATATTTTGTATTAGTAAAAGATGTTATAAGATTGTGTTTATAAAGTGCATATAAAAGATCCCTTGCTGCTTATTGGAAAGAGTAGCCACACTAACATTAACATCTGTTGTATGCCAAGGACAGCATGCTTTAACCATAATCGAATGTAAGCATGATCTTTCCGATAAGCAGTAAGAGTCTTTTATATATATATTCCCACAGACAGTACAGTACATACCACAGCTTTTGATAAACAAGTTCTATACCACTGGTTCAAACAGAAAATAGTTCAAATTGAAAATGGGTCCACTGAGAAGGATCGAACCGATGACCGAGCTCTTTACAGCTGGACACTAATACTAAGATTTCCTGATTCACAGTAAATTCAATAATAAGTAAGGCCATCCCCTTTGAAGAGTGGGATGTAGCTCACTCGGTAGCGTGTCTGCCTTTGAAGCGGTTGGTCATCAGATCAATCCTTCTCAGTGGACCCAGCTGAAGTTTGGGCTATTTTCCATTCCAACCAGTGCTCCACAACTGGTTCAATAAAGGCTATGGCATGTGCTGTCCTATCAATGGGAGAGCCCTTGCTGCTTATTGAAAATAGTAGCCTATGTGGCGGCAGCAGATTTCCTTTGAAACAAAAATGTGTCAAAATGACCATAATTTATGAATGATGTCCAATAATGCAATAGCCAATAATAAAATTAAAATCAATGTGCTCCAGTGACATCATTAAATAAAACAATTTAATTTTTATTTACCTCCCATTTGAAAAGTAAAGTTTGTTTTGTTTAACGATGCTTGTAGAGCACATTGATATTTTATCTTATCATCGGCTATTGGACACATGTTTTAGAGTAAACCTGCTGCCACCACATAGGCTACTCTTTTTAATATGACAGCACAGGGCCTTTGATGAACTAGTTGTGGAGCAATGGTAGTATGGAAAATAGCCCAAACTGCAGATGGGTCCACTGATAAGGATCGATCCCACAACTGACTACTTCAAAGGTGGGCATGCTACCAACTGAGCTACATCCCACTCCATAAACTGTCAGAGTGTGGGTAATGTGCACTGAGTAATGCAGAGTCAGTTCATACTGAGTCATTCATAAAATAGCTTTATGGCTGTGTTTGGAGTGGGATGTAGCTCAGTCGGTAGCGTGCCCACCTTTGAAGCAGTCAGTTGTCGGATCGATACTTCTCTGTGGACCCATCTGCAGTTTGAGCTATTTTCCATTCCAACCAGTGCTCCACAACTGGTTCAACAAAGGCCATGGTATGTTTTGTTCTGTCTAAGGGAAAGTGCATATAAAAGATCCCTTGCTGCTTATCAAACAGAGTAGCCTATGTGTCAGCAGCGGGTTTTCTCTAAAAATGTGTCAAAATTACCATATGAATGACGTCCAATAACCAATGATATCAGTGCTCTAGTGGTATCGTTAAATAAAACAAACTTTACTTTTTTACTACCGACTGAGCTACATCCCGCTCTCTAAACTGTCAGAGCGTGGGTAATGTGCACCGAGTAATGCACGGTCAGTTCATACAGTCATTCATAAAATATCTTTATGGCTGTATGCACTAAATATGCTGTAAAGAGGCTAATTTAAGCATTCATAAAACACACCTTTCATTCACAAGTATATGTTGTATATAAACTGACCCCCAAAAGAAACAATACCAAGACTACTGAAGAACAACTCAATCATGTTGCATGTTAAAACGATATGAGAATGAAATTTTGTTCACAACATGCCAAAACATCATTCTAATAATAAAAAACAAAACATTGTTTGAAATGTAATGTTGCATGTTGTTGTTTTGGTTTTTCTTCTGTAGTCTCTTAGAGTCTTTGTATCGTTTCTTTTGTGGGTCAGTATTCATAAATACACCTGCTATTCAGGTAACAGGTATATGGCTGGAAATGTGTAAATTAAGATTTGTAATCCACAACAATTTAGAATTTTTTTAGACATGGGTAAAAGGCTCACTGATGGCAATTTTGATTCAACCTACGGCAATTTGTTAAAACTTAACTCGTGCAACAAATAAACATAACAGAAGAGTTATTTTGCAGGGCAATAAAATGAGAAAAGGGCCGGTGACAAACCAAAAAAGGAGTTTGGGCAGAACATTGCCAGTGACCAAAAAAAAAGAAGTAACATTTGTTTTGTTTAATGAATCCGGCTATTGAACATCATTGATATGGTCATTTTGACACATTTTTTGAGGAAACCAGCTGCTGCCAGATAGGCTACTCTTTTCAATAAGCAGCAAGGGATCTTTTATATGCACTTTCTCATAGATAGGACAGCACATACCACAGCTTTTGATGAACCAGTTGTGTTGCACTGGTGGAACGAAAAATAAGCCAAACTGCAGATGGGTCCACTGAGAAGGATCAATCCTACGACTGACTGCTTCAGAGGCAGGCACACTACTGACTGAGCTACATCCCGCTCCCAAGTTTAGGTCAAGTTGTTTAACGTCTACGTTCAGAGCCAGGCTGTTATAGCAGACGCCTCTCACAGGCGCAGTTTATGGTTTTACCCATCTACCGCGTCTGTGACAGGGAGACAGAAAGCGCTGATTGATCTAGTACCCGAGCCTCAGCCTTGTAAGAGTTTTTGTGTCTGCTATGCTTCCGAAAGTGGGGTCCGGTTCGATGGAGATTCGAACAATCGGTCTAATGTATATTAAAATGGTGATAAAGTCCTAGGAATGGCCAATATTGGGTAGTATTGGGTAAGTATTGGGTAGTATTGGGTAGTATTGGGTAAGTATTGGGTAGTATTGGGTAGTATTGGGTAGTATTGGGTAGTATTGGGTAAATCGTCGCGCCGCTTTTACGCTTTAGTAAAATCCAAAAATTAATATGTCTTGTCTGTAGTATTTATTAGATTTGGCCAACTGGTTCATTAATTAATATGGAAAAGAAAATGTATTGATATTATTTTTAAAAGCAGAATATCCTGAACATGACTGCAATATTTTGGTTTGGGTTACGTATGATAATTATACGAACTAGGACGACCCCACCCACCCATATCCAGTCCATCGAGGTATTCCGAATATTGCCGAGATGTTCCGATTGAATGCTGAAGAATGCGAAAATGGTCAACTGTGAGAGTAATGTCCCTTTGTGTCCTGTCAAAACAAAACAAGATGCTATTAAAGTTACATACATGTATTTAATTTGTTTATATTGTCAGGTTGGTTTTGATATTTTTTTAAATATACACATATTGTTGAAGTTGTTATAAACGTTTCAGTAAAACTATTTGGATAATAAATTGTGCGTGTGTTGAAGACCTCTAACCGGTGTCACGACTCGCGATACCCTCCCGATTTTGTAGGGTATTACAGGATGTTGTGTAATATCTTAATAATAATTTATGCCATCATATGAAACAACATTTCTGGAATGTTCTGTCATAGTATCTGGATTGTCAACTGTGCAAATAGTCTTACTGATGACAGAGTTCTTGGTACTGTGATTGCGAATGGTGTGAGTGCACGTGTCGTGTGCATGCGTGCGTGTGTGTGTCTGCGTGTTGAGTTGTTTATTTATTAAATTGTTGTAATTGAGATAGAATAAAATTGTTTTTGTTGTATGATTTTTTGGTTTGTAAAGCAATTTTAGCAAGTACTTTGAACATGTTTTTGAAAGTGTGTAATTTTATGTTCCAATATTACCATTTTAAAAGGCTACTTTAATTTATCTGTTTTTACAAATAGATTTCTTTGTTGTGATCAAGGAAGAGGAGAGATAAAAAGGACGTAATTGAGCAATGCCCGAGTTAAAATTAGAGTCATATGTAAAAGAGGTATGTCAGTAATTAATGTATTAATCAGTTTTGAGAATTGAGTAATGTGTTTTTATTTTGTTAACTAGATCTATTTAGTTAAATATACCAAAGAACTGAAAATTAGGCTCTCTTGAAAGTTATATGAGACCTTTGAAATAACCAAAATTTAATAAGTATTTTTCTTAACTTTGTCAAACAGCATAAAATAGTAATTAAAGGTTATGGTCAGCATTCAAATGGTGGGGAGAGTACAGAACCCATCCCCTCTGCATCCACTATTGTAGATCTGTAAATGTAAACAAGAACAAAACCTTACTTACCAACAATATATAATTCAGTGTTTTTTCTAATTATCAATTGTTTTTATTCACAGATATTTACTGATGAAATTAGTCGTGATGATAGATTTCTGGAAGTGGAAGACTTGGAATGCCTACTGCTAGATGAGAATGGTGGTGAGACTCCGAGGACAGACATATTTGGATATCCCTCATCACCGCTGTATCGTGAGCTAGCCAACATGCTGCAGCTCTGGATGATAAACAAGTAACATCAAACTTTAACATACACAGGGAGGAGATGCATTTGGATTTATCTGTTTGAACTATTTTCTGTTTATGAAACTTGAAACTTTAACATACATGTACACAGGGAGATGCATTTGGATTCTGGTTCATCATAGGCCATGGTATGTGATGTCCTGTCTGTGGTAAAGTGCAAATAAAATACCCCTTGCTGATAATCAGAAAGAGTAGCCTATGTGGTGGCAGCAGGTTTCCTCTAAAAAAAATGTCAGAATGACCATATGTTGGACATCCAATAGCCGATGACAAGATAAAAATTAATGTCGTTCATTGGGTAGTGTTAAATAAAACAAAACTGCTGAATTTATCTGGAATTTCAGATTTAATTCGTCTATTTCTTGTGTGTCAATACAAGTCATATTTCCATTGATGTAAAATCTCTGCATACATCTTTTTCAACCTTTAACAATAACAATTTTTATGGCACAAAACAAAATGGAAATCAACTTATCACTATATAGTGCTTACCTAGACATAAAACACTGGTATTTAAAAAGCTGAATTATCTCACTATTGACAGCTATCTTGCAGTTTACATGTTTCTTATTTCAGGAGGTGTCCAATCTTAGACCTTCCGAAGTATGGACTGCTTGATGAAACTGTGTACGTCGAATCAAGGTATGGTTTTTGTCATGCAGTTTTGTATGTCACATGAATATCTTAAATGTTGTTTTAATTGATAAGTTTTAATTATGTATAATTCTTTGATGTTAGGAATTTGAATATATAAAGTTTTCTTACATTTTTTACAATGTATATGAGGACTGTTGATCAATATTTAATAAATTATTGTTTGAATATATACATAATTATGTTCAGTATGGTTTTTTTTTAAACAATCAGATTAGTTATCTGAACAATCAGTTATCAGAACAAAATACTCCCACCCATTTCAGTTGGATAATTTAGGTCTAAATGTATTTCAATCGTGACTGGAAGTGTATTTTTTAATATATATTTTGTGTGTCATGGGGAATGCTGTCTGTTTCAGATCAGCCACTGTTGGTTCAATAACTCCACTGCTGGAAGGTTTGAGGACTCTGTGGGATCTTTGGGGACGAGAAGAAATAAAGTTTAGAATCAGACAGGTTATGTTGGTAGGTGTGTTTTACACTGGATTCTATGGGTGGTTTTTATAAGATGAAAAATAGATTTAGAAACAGAGTTGAATATTTTGATGTGTTGTTCCATTGGTCCACTGATAGTGATGGATCCAATGATCCATTTAACCAAGGATGCAAACAAAGTTCAAATATGTAGTGGATTCTGTCTAAACCGGACACACATAGCAAGGGTAGAAATTAATAAATATTTCAACTAGCCTGGGGGACTAGTAGTTTAGAAAAATTACTAGTCCCCATGTAACATCACTAGTCCCACCATTATTGGGGCACAGAGATAATATAAAACAAAATTTCTGTAATATCAAATTATTTTTGGTGAATTAAATTGATGCTTAACAGATTTAATTGGTGAAGTAGGCCTGAGAGTCAGCATCTGAAATGTGGGTCACATCTACTCAGAATTACTGGCCCGGGGGACTAGCATCATTTAAATTGTACTCATCCCCAACAATTCCAATTTGCCTGGGGCGAACATTAGTTTCTATCCCTGCATCTTAGCTACATCCTAGGTTCAGCCATAACAACATAGTTTGTTAAATACTTTGTCTATACACATATATACCAGTGTGGTATACAACAACTGAAAACCATGACACAGGAAGAAAATATTAATGTTTATTTACACATGAACAAGAATTATGACAGTAATAAATACGACTTCAGAGAGTTGTTGAAAGAGGAGAATCTTCATGTTTACAGGGTAATGCAATACATTATAATATGTCAAATGTAATAAACAGTAGTCTTCAAAATGTCTTATGAAATTACGAAGCATGTTTTTCTCATATATGTGTGTAACTACATACATTTACAATGCTTAAACGCATGCGTTTAACTAAAACAGGCTTCGTAATTTCAGCCCATAATGTTTAATACACACATTGTGTATTGTTATTACTGTACTAAATGAATTTTTGTGTACACTAAAGAATGACATCAATTTTAAAAAACATTTTATTACTAGTCTTTAAAATCACTGAGTATTCCTACACAAATCTATTGCTATACTCTTACGCATTTCAGAGTAACACTGATTTTTTGAAAAATCCAAAGAAGTAAAATTTAATATAAAATTTCTTTAAAATGTCTTCTTTCATTGTCTTCACTGCCATTTTTATTCAGTAAAAAGTAAAACTGCATTGGTTGCATTCAACAATAATGTAAGTTCTGAAGAATTGTTTCTTCTAGTGAAAATTAATTTTAAAAAAAGTAATGACATTCACAATGTTATTGTTGAATGGCATCAGTGCACATAAATTACTAATTTTCATACTCTAATATCTAACTAATATCTAAAAGCTTAAAATAGTTATTTTACATGAATTACTTGAACTGTTGAGGTCATCATTTGGATAAAGCCTACGTCTTGGAAGAAATAAAATAATAAAACTAGTGTATTAAAATAACATCTCACCAACATACTTTGGTCATACAATGTAAATATACATTGTTACATAACAAATAAACCATGGTTATGAACTTTGCAATGTTGATGTATGTAAACCAGTTATGCATGAAATGTTAAGTTCATAAATTCATTTCATTCCTCAATTTTCCTATACATAATTTTTGTTTTACTTGCATTTTTGTAAATTTGGATTATATTTTGAAAAATTACTGAATAGTTGGTAATTTAAGCAAAATACTGAAGTTCTATTCTACGTTGATACTGGCAGTTTGATGATGGAAGAGGGGAGCATTGCATACACATCATACATTGGATACACACATTGATAAATCAGAATGTGAAATCACTGGTTTGTAGTCAATTAATGGCCATGATGTATGAATGAAAAAGTTTTACACATCTTAGCACTAGACCTACCACACCAAATGTTTGTAAAACTTTGCCAACAATCTTAATGTGTTTATCTTTACTGTGGAAGTATTTTGACATTATTGGCATTCACTGCAGACATTTTTTTGTTGCATAAAGATAGGATGTCTTACAATTTCCCCATCAATTGTTGGCAGTGATATTTTACAACATGATTGATTGCAGTAAATTTTAGTTGTAAAACTATTACACACGCTATGTACAAATGACTATATTATTATTTCAGGATTTTATACCTGATATGATGTTTCCCTGCTTATTAGCTGTGAGTATTTTATTATATAGATAGTGGGTGATTCAGATGATGGCCATTATTAGCAGGTCACACTTATAACTACAGTCAAACCTTCTAAAGCGGCCACCTGTAATAAGCAGCCACCTGTCTTCAAAGGTCACCTTTATTTTCTCCCAAATCAGCTAATTTAG
>JAUTWP010058863.1:0-24866 GCA_033042655.1 Cyathermia naticoides
TGCTATCCTGTCTATGGGAAAGTGCATATAAAAGATCCCTTGCTGCTTATCGAAAAAGAGTAGCCACACTAGTGTGGAGGTAGTGGGTTTCCTTTCTTCTACTAACATTAATATCTGTCCAGGAAGCTGAGCTGTGTGCCCATGACAGCGTGCTTTAACCTTAATTGGTTGTAAGCATGAAAATAAATATTACCAACCGAAGCCTTAACAATAATAGAAACCAATCAGTTTACAACCACTGTGACATATTTCCCATTGTACCTGCAATTAATCATCAATGCTGCTTACTTTGCCCATCAAGTATGACCATTGCCAGTTTGTTGTAGGCTGATTGCACGATTCCAACTGATGACAGTAATCTTTCATTGGTTTTCCCTTCCGTACAGTCAGGTAATCATGCCAGACAATCAATTATTGATATGCCAGATGCTTGTCATATCATTTAAAGTGTTTGCTTACACATATTTATATAAAACAAACGATATGTTTCACTTATTGAATGGTCAATTAATATTATGTGATTAGTTGTAATTCTGTATGTTTGTAAAATCAGATAAAATACAAATTTAATACTACTGATTGTACTCTAAATTGAATTCCATTGTCAAGAATGTTAATTTTTCAATAAAAAATTATTTCCTAAAACACAAAAAAAAATTCATTAACAAACACACATGCACGCACATCCCACACATGCACACATATTAAACATTACTCATCCACCACCATATGTTTATTTTTTACATAATTATAATAACAAATTATAACATATGGTCATCAATGATCAACCTGGTTATATACAAGTGAAAATTCTATTTATGAACATGCTATGAATGATGCTATTGGTGGCAGTGTAATTATTAATTATTGATGCACAACTAAGCCCACTCATCACCTGTATCCTGTATCATCTAACCTCACCTGCACCACCTGACATTAGCAGGAAATGACATCATACTTGTCCAAATACTTAACAGAAAAAGTTGGCAAATTATTTCCACGTGGTTCCTCACTATCATGTGTACACTGGTACATGAATTCGTCTTTTCAGACCTGTACTTAGCTAAAACACAAACATTCCTTTTTTTGTTCAGGTGATAATTTTTTACAAGAGAATATGCTAGGTGGGAAAGTGCATTAAAAGATCCCTTGGTGCTTATCAAAAAGAGTAGCTTATTTGGCGGCAGCGGGTTTTCTTTAAAACAGGTGTCAAAATGACCATATGTATGATGTCCAATAGCTGATGATAAGATAAAAATCAATGTGCTCCAGTGGTCTCTTTTTTTTTAGATTATGCTAGTTTGCATATGTGAGTTCTTTTGTTTATTGCCATTCCATTTGTGAGGTAGTGAACTCAGGGCCCATCCCTGAGAGTACTACAATCTTTGTCTGGGGCTTTCTATTTGGTTGGATGGTTATCTCTTGTAAATTATTAATACATTCTTTTAACTATTATATCCTCCATTCAGTTATATTCATTCATTGCTCACTACATATTTCTTCATTCATATTAATGATTCTTTCATTCCTTCTTTATTTTATCATTCATTTGCCCTTCCCCACTTCTATCATTCATCTATTCGTCAATTTTAATCATTTAAATTTCTGTTGCTGAAGGAAAAGTAAATGGATATTGCAAAAAAGTGTTGCAGGTTAGTTTAACTAAAGATTAAATTGAATCTGCTTATTTTCTCATCAGTTCCAAAAAGTATTGCTAAATATTATAAGAATTTTCTTAATGAAAAATGCCGTTCCAAACAGTGCTCCACAACTGATTCAACAAAGGCTGTGGTATGTGCAGTCCTGTCTATGGGAGTGCATATAAAAGATCCATTGCTGCTTATTGAAAAGAGTAGTCTATGTGGCGGCAGCGACGTTTCCTCTAAAAATGTGTCAAAATTACCATATGTGCTCAAGTGGTGTCGTTAAATAAAACAAACTTTACTTTTAATGAAAAATGTGGAAAACTAGTCATCTACATTTGACCATTATCTCATTTGGAGAGTTTGTAACAACTTTCTAAGGTGAATGTCTTTCAGTAGCAATAGCCCTTTTTCCTGTTCATGATGTTCAATGGTAACATGTTCCCTATACTGCTCCCTGGTGTGAGATAATGGTGTTGATAGAGGCTGGCCTGACACATGTGAAATCACTGTAATACTAACACCATGCCCATTCCCTGGAGACCCAGTGGGCACTGGAGGGGAAGCTCCCTGTCTTCATCACACACATCAAAGGAAGATGCTAGTTGAACATGACACTGTCAGACACATACAACTCTCTCGGCTGTTTCGTTTGTTTGGGATATGTAGATGTTTCAATAGTCACATCATTAATAACACATGTTTGTGCTGTGCTCATTTTAATATTCTTTTAAAGGGACATAAATTTGAAAAAGTGCAGGTTTCTTGAAGCAATACTCATATTTTTTTTTATTAGAACTGGCCTGGGTTATTTTGTGTTTGGGACATGTCCCATCATTAATAACACATGTTTGTGCTGTGCTTATTTTAATACGCTTTTTAAAAGGGACATAACTTTGAAAAAGTGTAGGTTTCTTGTATTTGTCCAGTTCCCGAAGTTGTGCACAGAATTTTAGATTTGAAACTGGTGGTTTAGTGGTTAGGTCATTGGCTCACGCACCTGTATGTACAAGGGTACTCATACAAATATGTGTACAATACACTTCTTTTTCTATAGTATCTGCCATCCTGCTTTTCAGAAGGTGCATATGAAGAATTCAGACAAATTGTTTTCATTTTTAGAAAAAAATTCTTTTTATGTATTTCATTTATTAATACTAATGCATTGTGCTATAACACATATGGACACAACTACTTTGAATCCCAATTTTCATAAATTTAACATTTAATTTTTTTGTTGCAAAATGGACAATATATCCCATTTTGCACCTGAACTCTTCATGTAAAAGAAGTTGTACTTCATTATACTGTAGTTAAAAAAGATTGTTCTTGAACATGTAGTATGGAGTATTTCAAGTTTAATTAAGTCTGGATTTTAGACAGATATGCCCCTTTAATTGCTTTATAAAAATCTGAACATATTGCATGGCTTTTATAACTTTTTTTTATGAACTGTCTGGTTTACTTAGTCTGGATTTTGGTCAAGTCAAAGAATTTAATGTCGACATTTAGAACAAGCTGTTATAGGAAACATTTGTCTTGGGCCGCAGTTATGACCTCTAGATAAATATGCCCCTTTAAGCACTACATAAAAATCTCAACCATAATTATGGGTCTTATCATGGTTTTTTAATTAAGAAAGTAATGAACTATTATTTCTTTTTTGGTCAATCTTGTAATACTAATTGGTTTCATTTAGTGAGATAGGAGAGGCAAATGTTTGTCTAATAATAATAATCATCCTTTTTACAAATCTCCGTAAAACTGAGTGAAGGACTTGAGACCAGACGACCATTATGATGTTCATTTGAATGAGTTGACACTAAAGCTTATTCTCTTCTTCTGCGTTTTACTTCCTCCATTCAGCTTTGGGTGTGAATGTGGGGAGATGTGTGCAGTGGACTTCAATAAACATACAAGATGAAGCATGCAAACATACTATACTCTGCTATACCTACTCCAGCCTTGTTCAGCCTTGTTAGGCTGGGCTTGATAAAGGTAGGGGTGATGGAACCATTCACCAATTACCCAGGGCATGTGTACAGAAACTCTTTCAAGTAGGAAGCCTTTGATGCTTTCAAGCATAACATTATGTACAGAGGTGGGATAAAACTCCCTCCAGAGAATTCAATTTACAATTGGATTCTGCTGAGATGATATTTCAATCAGATGAAGGCCTATATGTGCTGGGTTCAAGTCCTGTTAAGACAAAAAGCATTGTAGGTATTTTCATCCCATTCCCAATTCTAAATCAATGTCACAATGCAAAGTTTCACGAAAGGAATGTTTCTTTAATGATACCCCAAAGCATTTGTTTAATTAGCAGTTAGGTGTCAAACATGGTATTTGTGACTCATAGTCTACAGAGGAAACCTGCTGGCACTACATAGCCATAGATTATTTTTTCTGATAAGCATCAAAAGATCACTAAGTTTCATGATGACATTTTTTTAAGAGTTGTCTTTCTATGTCATCTAAATGTCCATGGAATCATCTACATCTCCATTATCGTATTCAAAGGGAGGTAACTGGCAAAGGGAAGTAACTTTGTTACTGTGAATAGTAATGTTTGTTTTATTTAATGACACCACTGGAGCAAATTGATTTGTATCTTATTGGACTTGGCTATCAATCATATGGTCATTTTGATAAATTTCTTTTAGAGGAAACCTGCTGCCACCAGCAGCAAGGGATTTTTTATATGCACTTTCCCACTGGCAAAATAGCATATACCACAACCTTTAATGAACCAGTTGTGGACCACTGGTTGGAACAGAAAATAGCCCAACCTGCACCTGGGTTATTGTGAATTGACGAAGAATTGGGATAAAAAAAAGTTGATATCATTGTACACCTCAAATCGCTTATGGTATATTATTATGTGTGGTGTTGTTCATGCTTCAACAAATATAGTCAGGTTTTTTTCTTATCATGACACTTGTATAATAGTTTGTGCACATAGCAGTAACATGATTGCGTGCTCTGAAACTTTATCTACTCATGATTTCAAATCCAGATCACAACACATTTTACTGCATTTTTAAAAGTTTGTTTTTTATTAATTTAACAAAAGGGTGGTAATTGAATTACACTGTCAAAATGGAACTCTTTTTTTTACAAATATAAAGTATTGTTCAGGCAGTATTTAAAACTCTTTACAATTGAAATATTGTCAGATGAGATCATTCAAAAGTTTTTTTCTCTAGACAATGCTTAAAATTTGTTTTATCTATAGCTATAGAAAACACAGTGTGGGGATGTCATTAAAACAAGAATTCTTTAAATAACTTTAACCAATTGTTTAACTGAATGGATGGATAAAATAAAATAATTATCATGCTTTTTGTGGGTACAGTTTTACTACGAAGAAAGGAATGTTTTATGACACTCTAGCACATTGTTTAATCAGTGGCATAAAACATATGGGGCTGAATTTAGGAAGCCTTTTTTTCTGTTACAAGCTTGTAACTACATACATTTACAATGCTTGAACGTGCACATTTAACCAAAACAAGCTTCGTAAATTCGGCCCATGGTATTTGTGACACATAGTCTGGACTGGAAACAGTTTTAACGTGATGACATCACCAAAGGTGTTCAAGCATGCCTGTTATGGGCACAGACTCTGACCATGGCAGTTTCTGTCCAAAACAGGTAAAATGAATTTGGAAATGGAAAATGGAAAAACAATTAACGTGCTTAGACCTACATGACAAAAGAGTCTTCAAGTATGCCCCTCTAAAATGAATTTGATAACAAGTACAATATATAAAATTATAAGCTGTAACTTTAATATGTGTAAACATCACAAAGATTGAGACATTGAATTTGATTACAAGTACACGTATCTAAGCTGTAACTTTAATATGTGTAAACATCACAAAGATTGAGACATTGAATTTGATTACAAGTACAGCATGTATCTAAGCTGTGATTTCACTTAACTGGTATGTACAGACCACTCAATGAGGTTGATTTAGCTTTATGTGGTGTAACACACTGCTATGTTTTCTACGAGCTGTTGACTCAACCTTTAACACCTAGCACTCCAGATGCTGCCTGTTTGGATGGTTAAATTTGTTAAACAAACCACAAATTACCTGACCTATTGTTTTCTCAACTCACTATTTGTTTATCGATTGGTTTGTACGTTCACATTAGCAACACTTACAAATTATTGATCAGTTCCCGCAGGAGAAAATTTGAGAATTAATTTTATTAAGTTCCTAGACAGATTTTTTGATGTTATGTTCTGTGAATTGCTACAACACATCTTTCCTGAAATTACTCAGTTATAAAAATAACTTTTATTATTATGCGCTAAATAATGTATAATTTTTAATCTTTATAAAACCATGTGGATCTACAATAAATAAACTTAAATATCAAACACAATTGATAAAAACTGTTTAAATAAATAAAAAAATAAAAAATTCATCAAAAAGATGAAAATAAAATCCAAAATTATTTGTAAAATTAAAATTACAAATTTATATATGGCAAAGTTGGATGGTGTGCCCATGAGGAGCATGCTTGAAAACTTTTATTGATGTAAAATACATTAAACCTTTCATCAGGGAGTCAATCAGTCTATGCATATATAACAAACAAATTAACAATCTTAAATAAATACTGAAATATTTCTAATAGTAATGCAATCTTTAAACTGAAATTAATATTCTTTTTTTGCCTTATTTATTTTATTTTTCTCACTTCTTTTAAAAAAAAATTCTATTTACTAGAAAAGTTTAAATAGAAAGTTTTTTTGGTTGGATACACAGACAATAGGTCTGTTCATCAGTTGGAGAAACGAGATCAGTATTGTACTACCCAGCCGTCCACGGTCTAACATATCTACCCTCAAGATCTCGCTGATAACAGACATCCTTTGAATAAATGTGACTCCTCTCTTAGCTTAACCGATTCATTCACAGAGATTTTTACAGATTTATCAAAGTCTGAAATCAAATCGGCCATGAAAGCCATAATTTATGACATTTTATCAGGGTGTTTTTGCTCCAATCCGCCCCTTTCTCAACTTAGGAGATCGGACTCCCTAGGTCACGCTAGAAGAAGATTCATCAGAGGAGGCACGGGGATCAGTTTATAGTTCTTTATACTGAGAAGTGTTTAAATAATAAATTCCTGTCCCATCGCAGGTCACAGCTAGATCAATATAATAGCTGCAGTGACCAATTTAATCTAATTAAAATAAGATATAGTAACTTTTATGCACTTCCAAGCTTAACTTGATGTCCTCTCGATGTCGGCTGGGCACTTTATGCCATAGGCATTTGTCGTGACAACGGAACACAAAGATAAGATAGACCAAACTAATGAGCAAGAAATGCTGGGTTCCAATCTAAACCTGGTCAGTAAATCAGGCCAAACAGTCAGTTTGATTGTCCAGGCCGAATCGCCTAACACCTGCTTTCATGGACGTAGACAGTCTTTTAAAGTTTGTCACCAATTTTCTCCAGTGTTGCTCATTAATCAGATGCCATGGCCTTCCTGCCTCCCATGTGTTGCAAACCCTTCAGTCAGCGTGATACTCTAACCTAGCCCTAGCCGTTCTAACCCTACCAGTGTGGTATACTGATAGCAGGCGTCATACACAGACTGAGTGATAGGACTATTATAGTGAGTGGATGAGAGACAGAGAGAGAAGCTTGGTACTTAATCCATGCGTAGCCGACTGCTTGCCAGTTCTCATGTAGAGCTGTGACTGCTCAACAAGCTTGGCTCTATTACTTGGGACTTGTACGTACGGGACAGTGCGTTTACTGTTCTCTTGGATACTCTTGGGATACTCCCTCCATACACTATGTCGGACTACAGATTTCCCAAGTTCGATTGGTAAGAAATTTTTACTTTTTTTTTTTACTTATTTAGTTGATTTTTTTTTACTCATTTATTCGAGGTTTTTTTTTCTTTTGATGTTTGTTCAGACTTTTCCAACTGCTTTCTGCACTTACATTTTTTTTCTCACTTGTTTTTCCAGTCTCAGTTTTTATTTAGACAGTTTCTGTTTTGTTGTGCTTACTCTGTTTGATGTCTCGATAAGCTTTTACACTTGAGTTTAGTGTTAATAAACTTCTAATTTAGAGACTTCCATTTGTACACCAGAAACTTTTCCTGAAA
This sequence comes from Cyathermia naticoides, assembly GCA_033042655.1. Taxonomy (NCBI): domain Eukaryota; kingdom Metazoa; phylum Mollusca; class Gastropoda; order Neomphalida; family Neomphalidae; genus Cyathermia; species Cyathermia naticoides. The sequence continues at coordinate 7,785 of JAUTWP010058863.1, forward strand.
ACTATTTTAAGTCAAATATAAAATAGAGATTTGATTTTTAAAAAATGTATTTGTTATTGTTATTTTATAAAACTGATTTTTAAAATTCTTTACATAATATTATTTTATAATAATTTTCTTTTGATACATAATACAATTAACATATTTATTTTTCTTAACACTGAAAGTATACAGTTGACATTTTGCTTGTATTCACTTTTAAGTCTGTCCTATCTGGAAAGAACTTATAAAAGATCCCTTGCAACTTATCAGAAAGAGTAGTCTATGTGGTGGCAGCAGGTTTTCTATAAAACTAAGAATTACACATATTTGACGTCCAATAACCAATGAAAATTAATGTGCTCTAGTAGAATTGTCAACCGGAAAAATGTTTAACGTGCTTACATCACTAAATAAGTGTTCAAGCACATGTCAAATAAAACAAACTACTTTTTATAGACAGGTGATTTTAGAAGTGATTTTCAGTTGATACATAATACAGTTAAATATTTATTTTTCTTAACACATAGATGCACAGGGTTTGGAATGTTTGCTTGTATACTTTTTAAGGACAGGTGATTTTTACAAGTGACAGGTGCAAACTGTTTTTTACTTCTGACAGGCTAAATAAATGTCTACATTTTCATGTCAACTTTCGACCATTTGGTGAGACTCGTAAAACACATGGCACTCGGAACATATTTATGTGTTAACTTGCAAAACATTTAGTTTGCTGTGGATACAGTTTTTGTATATTAGTTTAACAATGTCAAGTCAAAGGATTTAACATCTATGTTCAGAACAAGTTGTTAATGAAGGATAGTCTCTTATTTCATTATTTATACCTTAAAACTTATTTGCCGTTTTATATATTGAGGTATGAAATAATTAAAACGTATTCTAAATATTAGATATCAAAATGTTAGCCGAGGATAAAGTATTTGTATATCAGCTTATGAATGATGGTATTATATCTCATTTATTTATACATTTTCTTGCCTTTTTACATATTAAGATTTATTAAGTTTATACATTTTTTATTATTTAACGATGTCACAAATCACTAGAGCACATTGATTTTTTATCTTATCAGCAGCTATTGGACGTAATTCATATGGTAATTTTGACACATTTCTTCAGAGGAAACGTGCTGCTGCCACATAGGCTACTCTTTCCCCCATATTAAGATATACAATAATTTTAAACTATTTTATATATTAGGTATCAATCTATGTACTAATTGTAATATTAAGGTATGCAAGAATTTATACGTTTTGCATAACAATTTTACATATTAACGTATCTAAATAAATTTGTAGATACTATATATGACAATTTAATGCAATGAGATATTTAAAAGAATTTAAAACAATGTGAAATAGACGTATGTTTAACAGTTTAAGTTCTTTCACTTAAAAAATATTATTAATCTAGCATCTTTATTTTAATTTTTAGTGTTCAAAATAAAATACCCAACTTTTATACTTTTACTTTTAATTAATAAATAATAAATTTAATTCATTAATAATTTTTCAACCACTGTTATCAGTCAAACAGTTTTTAACTTTCAAAACCAGGTACAATTATTCAAACTCCACAAAAGGAGAATAATTTATTTTATTCAAACTTTTAAAGAGAAAATTCTGAATATAGACAGTTTAAAATTTTATATTAATTTTTAAAAGTTTAAAATAAAAATAATTTATCTGATAAAAACTATAATAATAATTATTTTTCTAATTAAGTTTATTTTAGATTTTCCTGATTGAATAATAATTTCCAAATTATGTGATTCCGAGTAAAATTTCTAAAATAAAATTTTGTTACAGTATTCCATTTTTATGTTAACGAATACAGTTCTAATTTTAATTGTATTAAAATATGAAATCATAAATACTGAAAAAGTTTTAATTTTATTAGATAAAATTAATTTTAAATTACAATTAAGATAACATTTTTATATTTTGTGTAGTTTAATTACAGTAAATTATAATAAGTTAATAATTAAATCAAAAAGAGAAATTAGCAATAATATAATTTTTTATAATTTTTTATTTTAACGGTATGTTTAAATTAAATGGAAAAACCTGTGATTTTGTTATTGAAATCTTGAAAATCTTCACAGAGAAAACAATGTTCATCTAAGTCAAGGTTAAGCAAATTACATGGGTCAATAATGAATGAGGTAAATATTCTGAAAAGCCACATTGCAACATATTGTTAACTTAAACAGACGTATAGTAAAAATAAATACACATCTTTGATCACCTATATTCAGTTTACCCTGTATTAAGCAGCAATTCAAGCAGGTAATAATGAGTGGTCTCAACACTAGAATTAGAAATTTATGATAACAGAAAGGTGTCAGAGGCGGATCCAGAAATTCCATTAGGGGGGGGCAATGACGAGCCTAAGTGACACAAACGTTCCAAAAAATATTTTCAATGTAAAAAAATTATTTGAAAAATTAAAAAATTTAGGGGCGGGGCAGGTGACACGAGCCCCCTCCTAGATCCGCTACTGCAAATAATTTCCACTTCACCGCCAACTCACACTTTCTGTTTAGATTTTGTTTCCATTATCAGTATTTGGTTGGTTATATAATAAATTGTAAGATCTTGCAAAAATACATCAGTATACGCTAATATAATGTATTATCTTATTAACAGTAATATAACCATAAGCCTACCTTATATTATATAAATAGACTTTACTTCCAAAGAGTAAATCCAGAAATAAAATATTAATTAATAAACATTTACATTCCAATAACTTCTTCAACGCAGTATAGAGAGGTTCAGAAATAAACGTTACCAAGTGTCACGTGATTTAGGCTTAGTTTATGGTGTCGTTGTATAACTGTTGTTGTCTTGATATGTCTTCTAGACTGAGTCCATCCAATTTCTTGTCGAGCCAATCTCAAACCCCACCCCTCTTTTGTCACTATTAAAATAAAATAAAGTTTGTTTTATTTAACGACGCCACTAGAGCACATTGATTTTTATTTTATCATCGGCTATTGGACGTCATGCATAGGCCTATTGCCATTTTGACACATTTCGTTAGAGGAAACCCGCTATCGCCACATAGGCTACTCATTCCGATTAGCAGCAATTGAGCTTTTATATGCACATTCCCATAGACAGGACAGCACATACCATGGTATTTGATGAACCAGTTGTGGACGACTGGTTGGAACGGAAAATAGCCCAAATTGAAAATTGAAATTAATCCACTTACTTAAATATGAAGCTTGGTCATAGAGCTCTGTTGAGATATGCATGCATTCAATAACAGCCATATTTATATATAAACCATCCAATAAATTTAAACAAAATACGTATATCAACAAACATTATGGAAACCAAATTAATTTCCAATGTGTACAACAAAATAGTATGCTTATTTCAACATTTCTTTTAACACTTCAGGTACACATGAAACTAATTGTGTATTCCTACCTGATATTTTTTGAAGCTGAATGAACATATCTATAAATGGTCCGTTATATCAATCCGATAAAAGCCTGGATCTGAACGTTGACGTTAAACATCATGACCTGATTTATACAATCTTTATGTTAAAAAAGTTTAGTGATTTCACAATATTATAATGTAATATTATTTTCTCTTATGTTTAATTATATCGATCTTAAATTCTGTTTAAAACAACAGCGATATCAATTATTAATAATTATTATGGGGAGATTTTGACTTTAAATGGCAAGGGAGAAAACCGTGTTTGTCTTATATTAATTATTCTTAGAAGAGTTATTCCTACATCAAAATGTTTAACTGGCATCCCTAGCATATTATTTAATTAGAGGCTTTCAAGTATTAAAAACGCGGTGTCTCTTACATATCGTTTCCAGAGAAATTCATTTCCGCCACACATATTAGTTATTACTCTTTTTGTTTGGCAGAAAATGGTATTTTATAATGTACATCGACATCTAGTGATCTACAGACATAACAGGTTCCACCATACCATAGTTTTTAATATACCAGTCGTGGATGATTGTAAATGCACGGTGGCTCCTGTACTGTATTCATGAACGTGTTTTGGTTCTTAAAAAATATTCTGATGGGATTCTCTCGACTTACCACTAATTTTCCAATGACATTGTGTGCTTTCTTTAAAACGGGGGAATGTCGATATTTAAAAAAGAAAAAAGAGGTGCCGTAAAACGGCAAGATGGCTGCCCCCATTGATCGAGAGAAGAAGGATAAGATGGCATCTCCAAAACTGTTTGTTAAAAAGAATATAAAAGTAGTAGCTGATCCAGCTTTTATAATATACTTCAGTGGATTCTTGGTAACGTACTGAATATTTTATTTTGACTGATTTTACGCTTTTTTTCTGTTATAATATGTATATTTGTAGAGTATCGGTTGATCACGTTTTAAAACCTTTTTTTAGTGTTGTCGTAATGGTAAACATATGGCATCACTTTTTAAAATGTATATCAAACATATTGGTTAAAAATATTGAGATAAACATTTTTCTATCCAAAATCAGTATATTTTTAATTTACTAATATAGCGTAGATTATCCTTATTTTAAGGTGTAAGAGTAAGTACAATATGGTACTTTTACCAGTAATTTATTGGTACTGTAACTGTTTGCCACGTAAAACTCTACTTTTCTGAAGTAAAAATTGTTTTATTTAATGATGTCACGAAAGCATATTGATTTTTATCTTATCTGTTATTGGACATCACACATATGATATGGTCATTTGTGACATATTTTTAAAAGGATTTTTTCTGCCACCATAATTCTCATTAATAGGCTACTCTTTCCGATAAGCAGCAAGGGGTCTTTTATATACACTTTCCTACAGACAGAAGAGCACATACCACAGACTCTGATGAACCAGTTGTGGACCACTTGTTGGATTGGAAAATAGCCCAAATTGCAGATACGTCTGCAGTCCACTGAGAAGGATCAATCCAATGACTCGAATGAGTCGAATGACCAACCACTTCACCAGTGGCCATGCTACCAATAGAGACTTTTCTGATGAGGTTTTCCCCCATTTTTGAGAAACTTTCAATTGAATTATAGAATATTTCAATGTCACTGTATTATGTGACACAAAGGTTCTATATTATTATTAAACCTTTTATTTTTATTATTTTTAGGATCTTTTTGCTGTCAGTATGATAATCATGCTGATTCTACCACATTGTAAACAACTTGGTGCTTCGCCAACACTTACAGGTGTAATTGGTAAGTTTTTATTCTTTCAGTGCACATTATTACAACCTACAGCATATTTGAATTTTTGGGCGATGTCTGAAAGACTCACTGATAACAATTTTGATTCAACCTTTCAGCAATTTTTACATAATCATTGCCATCAGTGGCAATTTCCGCTGTTAAGTTTGAGTCCTGATATATGTTTAGATGAACCAAGTAAGGCATGTAATATCAAACATATGTAATGGGGAGCAGTCCAGTGCCAAGGTATCTGAGGTGAAAGTCCATTTGTACTAGTTAAAATTGATTTAAAAAATTTCATGAAGCAATTATGCGTTGGCTGTTAATAAGTGTTATGGTGAAGTAAAGTATGATCTATCAAACCACATGAACTGTTGAATTAATTCAGTTCTTAGATGACAAAGTATGTTTGGTTTGTTAAATTACTTTTTCCTGTACACCAATTCCCCTTTCACCTCATGTATGTATGTGTGTATATAATTACGTTTAATCTCTCAGTGTCTAAAACTACAGCTGTGTTTTTATTACAGGTTCTTGTTACGGAGCTTTACAGTTATTTTCCAGTCCTGTAATAGTGAGTGTAGTGGTGCTGGTTTATTTATGAGTGAATGATCTAATTTATTTTAAAAGTACAACACATGTATACAAGATCATTGTTGCTAGATTAAATCAAGAAACTGGTTTAACCTTCAATTTTAAAATTACAATCTTTGATTGTTGTTTTTAATATGTGATGTATTGGGTTGTACACACGTACATGCACACACACAATAAATATTTTAAAGTACAGTCTAAACCAGATTCACATGGGACCAACAAAATATGCCAGTTTGGATATAGTGGTGGTATATACAGATTTCATTTTTATTTAGTTTTTGTTATGCTGGGGTCTCGTTAAATATTTATTCATTCATAATAAGTTGCTAAGTAACAGCTAATTTTGTGCTATGTTGCAGGGTAAATGGAGTGATATGGCTGGCAGACGAATGAGTCTATGGATATGTCTGTTGCTATCGGCAACTGGGTACACCATGCTGGGTATGGCCTCATCATTGGTCGTATTATTTTTGGCCAGAATTCCAACAGGTTAGTCAATAAAGTTAAATATTAGAACCTTAATTCTTTTTACAAGTATTTGTTTAAGCAATCATTCACAATATAAGTATGGTATGTTATGTGTATACAAAACATTTGTATATAGAAAGGATTTTATACATGTAATATTTATATAATAAAGCACTTTCGATTGAGATCATAGTTTTTGATATACATTTGTACACAGGTGAATGAATAATTGTAAAGATTGTAATAATTTGTATGTGTCTGCTAATACCTGCACATGTAAAGATTGTAATAATTTGTATGTGTCTGCTAATACCTGCACATGTTGATATCTAAGGTTTATTGGTGGTGTTTTAGGAATGTTTAAACACAGTCAGAGTATTTCCAAGTCCTACCTGGCAGACATCTTACCTGCGGAAAAACAGTCCGCAGCTCTGGGTCGTTTCAACGCAGTTTCCAGTATCGGTTTCATCATCGGTCCCATCGTAGGCGGTCATATAGCAGAGAGGCATCATGGTTTCTACATGGTAGCATATCTAACTGGCATTCTATTTCTACTCAACAGTGGTAAGAATTTCTCTTTTAATCAAGATTTCCATTACAACTTGTTTAGCAAAGACTGTAGTATGTTCTGTCCTGTCTGTGGAAAAGTGCATATAAAAGACCCCTTGCTGCTTGTCATCAAAATTTGTGCACAATTTCCCCTCATTAAAAAAATTGCACCCCCATTTGCGTTTTTTACCACCATTTTCTTAAAGAATTCCAAAAGCAGTTGCACCATCACCCACACTCCAGTCCAACCAGGCTAAAGGAAACTCACTTGTGATAAAGGTAAAAAATCAATGTGTTAAACATAACCAAAACAAACTACTTTTTTATGATTTTGAAGGATAAATAACATAACTGAATGTTATTTTTTCTTTCAGTATTAGTTTGGTGGTTTGTTCCTGAAATCAAGAAAATCAAATATGATGAGGTAACAGAGGTCGATTCTGAGAAAGGTCACACAAAGATGGATTTCAATCCTCTGCATTTTTTAAAATCATTTAAAGAAATCGATTGGTTCAACTTATGGGATCTCTTTCTTATTAAATTCCTCCTTGGCTTTGCCATGATTGTCTACAGAGCCAATTTTGTTCTTATGGTTCAGGACAAATTTGGCACAACCCCAAAAATCAATGGTTATTTGATATCACTTACCGGGATAGTCGCTGCAATATCTGGGTTTTTTGTTGGAAAAATTTCCCAGCTGTATGAACGTAATGCTCAGTTGCTGTTTCACCTGTCAATACTACAAGCTTTAACGATGGTTTCTCTAATGTTTGCATCATCATTATGGATGCTTGTCTTGTGTCTCACACCTTTAAGTTTTATAACGAGCGTCTCAAGAGTTTCTGCGACTAGTCTGACAATTCAGCGAGGTGGGGTGGAAAACGTGGGAGCTCTGATTGGTCTGAGTCAGAGCTTGATGGCTCTGGGACGAATGCTGTCTCCATTTGTTGGTGGCATTGCGCTGGAGTTCTTTATAGACGGGCCGACATTTGTAGCTGTAGTTGCATCATCACTTGCTGTTATCATTATGTACATCCGGCCTCAAGATGGACACAAATAGCTTTTCATATGTAGGAATTAATCTAGATAAAAATATTTCTTTTTTTTTCAATTGATTGAAATTCCAAAAATAAAAGCATTTTGTGGGTGAAAGACAAATTTATTAGTGCTCAGTTATCAAAAGAATAAAATACTACTTGCTAATATACCTGAGATATAACGTTTTTTTAACTCTTAACTTTTGTTATGGTTCATACGGTTACAAAAATGGCAAGTAAAACATGTCCTAAAAGATTTTGTATAATATTTAAAAATTGTTTTTTATGTGCTGTTTGTAATGATTCAGAGTATAATGGAATTTTGGTCAGGATAAAAAATATACCAAAGTTTTATTACTGATGTATTATAAGTCAATCATGAGCTAGTGACTATGAATATGTATTTAACAATCTGTTTTTTTAATTACTGACAGCCATAGAAAATGCAGCACTAACTCAAGTGTCATCAAATTAGTTCATTAGATCTTCAAGAATTCTTCCCCCGAATAATAACATGAATCAACATCTGCATGGTTTGGCATTCCCTTCCATTCATTTGCATTCATTCTACTCTATATTTCAGACCACATTTCTACAACAACTAAAACTGACCTATATAAATGAGTGCTGTGTTTTCTATGGCTGTCAGTATATGAAACTGGGGGGAAAATGACATGTAATTGATAAAAACTCCAATTTAGGAAAACAAATTTAAACAAATGTTGATGATTTGGTGTCATAAAATATATTTGTAGGAGGGGGGATGAGATCTGTAGAGAAATCCATTTTTTTTCAAACTGATTAACCTGGGTGTAACAAAAAATAAATTAATAATTAAATTAGCTAAAATATATTACATCTTAATTTACTATTGAAATTATCATACATTTTCCTACTTGATTTTTCTATGACAAAAATTACAAACTGGACAATCAGTTTTAACAATCATTAATAACTGAAATTAAATTTTCGTATGTTTTTTAGTTTTAAGAAATTTGTTTACAATCTCCACCCAAAGATTGTTTTATTTAACAACACCACTAGAGCACATTGATTGATTTTTAATCTCTGTCTGATGGATGTCAAACATATGGTGAACTTTACCCACCTCCAGTTTAATTGTATTTTAATAGTGGTAACAGAATTAGTCCTACCACCCAATACTAATGGTCAAAATCTCATCATTTAGATAGTACAATGTGAAATTGTTTATTATTTATGTCATGTGGTTCTGCTCATTAATATACTTTGTGGACTGTTCACTCAGAATAGGATTACTTTCTATAGAACAGGGTTATTTTCTATAGTATTGGATTGTGTTCTATAGTACAGCATTGTTTTCTAGTGTATACAATATACATATTTACAATTATTTTTAGATTTATTTGTTTTACAGGCCTCACAAGAAGTGAAAATCCCATTAAAGGGTAATTAATCACAGGAATACTTAAACAATAATGCTGGTTTGAAGTCCAAATCAGACAGTGTTATTGTTCAAGGATCCTGTAATTAATAATTATTTTTTAAAATTCTGTTCATACACAGAGGATTAACGCCAGTGTACCAATTTAAATTTTCATAAAAATATTATAAATTTTTATATATTAATTCTTTAATATGTAATTACAAACCAAAGTATTTGCATTTTGATAAAGGTCATTGGCTGAAATGTTAAAAAGAATATTTCTTTTATATTTTAATTAAAATGATTGAAATTCCAAAAATAACAAACAATTATGTGTGTGATATGAAAATGCATTCTTTCTGTATGAATAGGAAAATTTTAATAATTAATAATTATGAATGAATCCTTATTGATTATGCAAAAAGGTTTCAGGAAACCTACTTAATTTTATTCAACCCATTTTAACATAATATATTGATATTATGCCATCAGATTAACTGAGAATAAGTAATCAATAATGCTTACATGGAAATGGGTTATTCAAAACAAAACTTGCACAAGTCAAGTCACAGATGAACAAAACTTTTATACAAAGTAATGTGCATCTTTTAGAGGCCTGTTTTAAAATGATATCTTATTTTATGTTTACTGGGTTTTATTTTTTGTTATTTTTTCACACATTGGAGATTATTTTTGTTAAATTTAAAATAATTAGTTTCTTGCATAATATTATGAAACTATTTATTGTCACAGTAATTTCATTTCAAAATATTGTGTTTAGTATTTTATTGTAAATGTTCTATATTTACTTTCACAATAAGATGGTATAGTATAGTGATTTCCTTTCAAAATATATGATATGGTAAATGTAGTTTCATAACTTTTCAAAATTATTTATTTTTAGTTCCAGTAATACTGCAGTAATTGTCTTTCAAAATACTGTTCATAATATGTTTATTGTGTCACAATATTAAAATAGTTTGCTTTCAAAATATTATAAATTATCTATATTTTTCTTGGTGATATTAAAGTAATTGTCTTTCAAAATACTTTAAATTATCTATATATATTTTCTCATAGTATTATTAGAGTAATTATATTTCAAAATACTGTAAATGATCTATTTGTTGTGTCATGAAATTTACTTGTAAGTTTAAAGCTACAGTGTCATATAACATATTTTACAAACAATTGTGTAGATTTAATAAACATGTGTCGTTTTATGAAGACATCATATCATTGTCTTCCTTTACGCATCTCAGTTCTCACTGCCATTTTACAGTGCAGCTGATGTGATAGCAGTACACTTAGAATTTGTTTGTGATCTTGGTAAGATTGAGCTGTTGACTAAAACAGAATAAATCATTTAATTATTAAATGCATGTTTGTGATCTACCCGGTAGGTAAGATTGAGCTGTTGACTAAAACAGAATAAATTATTTAATTATTAAATGCATGTTTGGCTCAAACAAGATGTTTTAAAGTGGCAGTCTCTATTATTTTAAAGTGGCAATGTCTGTTTTTTTTAAAATATTTAACCATTTAGAACATATCTTGTATGTTTGTTTGATGCGCAATGTGCTACATATTTCTGAAGCAACGATCAGTCGTACTACATTTAGATCAGGAGAAAAGCGTGGTCTTCGGAAAATGGCAGAAAGAAGTGGGTCGGTTCCAGCTTTAGATCACGTGATGAGAACACGTGCATTTCGCTTCTCCAGTTAAAATAGGACTATGTGACCTCTGGACCGTCGTTAGATCAATACTGGCTTCTGACTGCTGTCACGATTTGAGTATTGATTTTTCAGTAGTAAAAGGTAATAAACTATAGAAAACAGACACTCCACCTTTAAATATTTAACCATTTGGAATAATATCTTGTACATTTGTTTGATGTGCACCATGGTCAATTCTTCTTATGCAACGATTTTCTATATCGTAATTAGATCACGTGAAATACACTATAAATTGGTGAGGCGGGTCGCCAGCTATCTGCCATCGCTACATCTTAGCGCTATTCACGTGACCTAAATATGATACAGCAGATCACTGCGTCAGAAAAATGGAGTGTGGCGCACATCAAACAAACGTACAAAATGTATTCTAAATGGTTAAACAAATTTTTTAAACCAGACACTGCACCGTTAAAGGGTTAAAATACTCTAGAGATTACAGCTTTAATAGTAGATAAAATAAGTACTGGGCATTGGAATAATGCAAAATAAAATCCCACCTATTTTGGAAATCCTTGTTAGTAAAATTTAAACATCTAAAATTATTATTTTTAATTATTGATTATCTTATTATCCTGTTTTATTTGGGTACCTGGAGCACAAAAATCAAAAGAAACTGAATTAGTTTTAAATTAAGTTTTCTTGCTTGTAGAGATTTCATGATTCATTGTTTAAACCAAATGGTCATAATTATGTAAAACATATGTACGTGTGTATTGTACGAACAATGTACAGCAGTCTGATTCCTTGAACTGTGTTGATTTGTTTTCTGCATTTTTATCTTCATAAATTAAATAGTTAATACAGTAGAACTCGCATATAACGTACTAATTGGGACGGAGAGTGGGCTGTAGCCGAGACTGTAGGGCGCGCGCCTTTGAAGCGTTTGGTCATCGGATTGATCCTTCTCAGGGGACCCAGCTGCAGTCCGTTCCAACCAGTGGTCCACAACTGGTTCATCAAAGGCCGTAGTATGTACTGTTCTGTCTATGGAAAAGTGCATATAAAAGATCCCTTGCTGCTTATCGAAAAAGAGTAGCCGCATTAGTGTGGCGGCAGTGGGTTTCCTTCTAAAAATGTGTCAAAATGACCATATGAATGACGTCCAATAACCGATGATACAGTAAAAATCAATGTGTTCCAGTGGCGTCGTTAAACAAAACAAACTTTACTTTTTACTAATTGGGACCGGCTATTTTTGTCTTGTTATACGTATATCATACTTTGTTTGTTATACGTGTACCAGGACTTCCAGATTCAGTACATTATAGGCGAGTATTAGGTTTATGCAAGGCCATTATATGCAAGGTCTACCGTATAATATTATGACCAACCGTATGAAGACTATTTGGAAATAAATGTTAAAAATTGAAATTTTGGTGTGCACTTTCTAAATCTAATGATTTTTTTAAATTAAAATGTTAACTAATTATTGTCATTACTGGGTTATTAATGTACTCATGGATCACTAGTACACACTATTTAAATAACCTATTTCTCAATAACAAGATTACTGCACAGCTACCTTTTCATACAGCTAATCAAATGTGATATTATGACAAGATATATTTTGAATGATGAATTATAGTTAATAAAGTCTAGGCTGCGCTAACCAATAGTGGAGAAAACATTTCATTATTTATGTTTACCACAGTTTAGAAATCTCATTTAATTGTACAATTTTGAGATTACCATGTACACTCTTTTCTTAATCATTAATTTGTTTACATACATGTGCTCTATTGAGTAAGTTTTAAATGTAGCCTACCAGTTTTGTATGTACCAGTAATTGGACAACCCTTACTTACTGCATACGTTCTGTTCTACAAGTGTCATATATTTCCACACTAAAGAAAATATTAAAACTTTTGTTTTATAAAATTATTTCACTGCATTGGTAATATTTTCCATTTTCTAATATGCAAATATAAACTGAAACAAAGTGCTGTGCACATTTTTTAATTTTTTTACGTTGGAAATGTTTTCGGGAATATTTGTGGTACTTAGGCTCATGATCCCCCTGCATGATTTTCACATGACCTACTACACACTACTGTTTATGTATGCCATGCCTGGTTCCAATACATCCTGTAGCATCTTTGGGGTGGGGACATGGGGCGTAACAGATAATTTTAAAATATTGTCACACAAATACTATGACCAAATTCTTACGCCTAAAGTAGACCTATATATATAACTTTTCAAAACAATTATTGATACAAATACTTCAACCAAAACCAGTTCATTATGCCAGTATTATTGCATATATGTGTTTCAATATTATTTATTTTAAAACATAGGAATATTTATTTATTTACTGTTGTGCTACTAGTAAATATCAATGGTGTTGGTAGTAATGCATTTTTCTGATAATTTTAACATACATGTATATGTAATTTATAAGGGATCATCATCCTCATATTGTTATATTTATTTGTGGGAACTGCCCAGATCAAAACTCTAGGAAATACTTGTTCTGTCTCTTGAAATTGAATTTTTTTTTTTTTATTTACTACATGAGAATTTTCAACAAGAATTAGTTTGAAAAATGTCCAATAAAAACAATAAACGTGGTGGTCTGTGACTCTTGGGTATAATGAAAACCTGTTTTTTTCCTTCTGGCTCTATACTAATACCTGAATCAACCAAAGGCCTTGAAATCAATGATTCTCACACCATACTGCATTATTTGAAAGTAGAATACACAGGGAACAATTTTGGGGTGAAAATAAATTTGTCATAAGGATTCCCATGTTATACCAGTATAGAGCCCTACACTTAACTCTGCAAAACACTAGATGTACCCTTGTGCAATTTTACTAAGATCCACTCACTTAAACAATGTGCATAGATACTCAGACTATGAAAACACACCACTTGGAAAAAGTAAAGTTAACAATCCCACTAGAGCACGTTGATCTTAGAAAATGTTTCATAATTTCTTTTCATGGAAATTATAATCTCAGAATATTTCAAATTATAATAATGATAGCATAACAAATGTAAACATGAAAGTTGTAAAATTGTTTGAATAATTTGCATAAAACAACACATCCGCACAATAGGTGGTGCGTTTTCATAGTGAGTATATATTCAACATACTGCTCTTCTGTAATACTTATACTGGCCTACAGTGAGTTTTAGCAGATCTGGGCAAGATATATTTTTGTTATTAATTTATGTTTGTCCATGTATACATTTATTTTACTCATTACATATACAATGTATATACATGTACTTTTATTTCTTTTTACTATTAGTACTTGTATTTCAGTTAGAACGTTTTGTTTATCATGAAATATTTATATTATTTTTATTTTTTAATAATGTATATTTTTGTTTTACCTTGTTTATTAAATGAAAATTAGTTTATTTTTTCTTATGGGTTGGTGTTTATGGTTTACCATGTATTATCTTAAATCAAAATGTATATGTTTTCAACATGTTTGTCTAAAGTGGTTGAGATTTTTGAAAGGAAATAAGTTGAATGAATTATAAAGAACTTGAGGGAAATATTTATAACTTCAGGGCTCTTTATTGAAAAAAAACACTTCAGCCCATTTTCAGAATTTTATGATTGCCAAATTTAAACAATTTTAACAAATATTAAATGTTGTAAACAATTTGTATAAAAGAGAAGAAATAAAAAGTGAGAGCCCCATATTTTAGTAATGATTGGTCGTGATATATATTCAAGGCTGTTGTATGTGCTGTCCTGTCTGTGGGAAAGTATTTGTGCCCATGAGATGTACATCCATGCTTTAACTGTGCTAGACCGAATATGTCTCTTTAAATGTATTTTACATACCGGTATCTACATCATTATTAATTCGGTAAAAATGACATTTACATGATCAAATGGACAATAACACCCGCAAATAGAAAAACTGTATGGTTATCTCCTAATTTTTCCTTCCCTTGAAAAATAAAAAAACCAAATATGAAAAAATTAATGGAGATATGGACAGAAGTGTTTGGTCTATAACTGTGCAATAACATTTGATTACTCAAGTCTGACTTGACCTTGCTCACATAATATAAATTGTTTATTGTAAACATGCTACTGTGGATATGGAATAAATGTGGAAACGTTCTCTCAAGTGTTATTATTTTCAAAGTATTTTACATGTTAACACACTGGTTTAGACAAGAGTTCCAGTATAGACAGATTTTATCCAGTGTTAAATGGCTGGTTGGGACTTTGAAATTGTGCTGGTTTACACAGAAATCCAGATTAGACAAATGCTGGTTTAGACAGTTCACTGTAATTGTGGTATTAAAGACATTCAAATGTATTAACAATAATCTATGCATAACTTATTTTTTACAAATTAAATTGACAGAAATCTTTCAGTTTCATTATTTACCAATACTATGAGAAATTAAATTTCTGTAAAACCTAGAAGTGTGCATGAAAAATTTAGCAAGAAAACTTGATTACATATCCAGATCAATTATCCACTACTATGGGTGTGGGCTTATGTTCAGTGTATGTGCTGTCCCATCTGGGAAAGTGCATATAAAATACTTGTGGCAGCAGCAGGTTTCTTCTAACAAAATAGCCATATCAGTAAATAAATAATTCAGTTTATCTCCACAACAAAAGCAGAGTAAAAAGCAACACCATAATGGAAGTAAAGTGATTTATTTACATTTATGCATGATTATTAATATTAATGTATTAATGAATTTTAACAAGTGGGGTAACAAAATAATTTACAAGGTGATTAACTATGTTTAATACTTTAAATAAATATCCGTCACTCATCAAATGACATGTAGATGTATATAAAACAATGTAATAATGTAACAAACATGGAAATCAAACTAGCTGGCATGATAGAAATTTGTAATAGCATCATAATTATCAGATCCTGCTTTATAAAATTAAACTCTAAACCAGTAAATCACATGTCATATGTACAGTATTATAGTAGCTTTATTTAAGCCTAAAGTTGTATAAGTACAGGAACATTTCTAATGTAAAAAATAATAATTAAATATTGCATAATCCAAGTTATCACTTGTTATAATTATTTTCTAATTAAATTAAAACAATCTGTCACATCTACATCAAATAATTAATTCAAATATTAATGAAATATGTGGGAATTTAGTACAATGATTCAGTAAATAAACAAATGATGGATTTTTTGTAGTAAAGAAAACGTAAGTACTCATGATTAAAAGAAAAACAATTTTACCCGTAATCCCAGCAAAAGCTTGTACTATTGTTTGTTTACGATTTTTCTCCACACTAACAACTGATTTTATGATTAAAACATGATTAATTTACCCGTAATACCAGCAAAAGCTATTACTATTGTATGTTTACGATTTTTCTCCAAACTAACAAGTGATTTTATGATTAAAACATCGTCACTTTACTACAAATGTACCAGTAATACCAGCAAAAGCTTGATCTATTGTTTTTTTCCGATTTTTCTCCAAACTAACAACTGATTTTATGATTAAAACATCATCGCTTTACCCGTAACCCCAGCAAGAGCTGGTTCTATCGAGGTTTGTCATGTAATACTTTAGCACGAATAGATTTACAATATAATATGATTTATTGTATTTGTGTATGCTTGTTACTGAAGTCCAATATTAGAATCCCCTCCACGCTCTTGGCCAACACCGACAAACTTCAGAGACAAGCTATGGGGAAACAAAAGTGAACTAATCAACACCACACAGTTCATCAGGAACATAAAAATCCTGATCTAATTGAGAGCCATACACAATAGTATTTGAATGCAGAAGAATCCCAACTCCCAGTTCTGTAACCATTGAAAATACAATATTGAGTCAAGTTGTCCAAAGTTTTAATGTCTACATTCAAACAAGCTGTTATAGCAGACGCCTGTCTTGGGCTATAGTTATGACAACATGCAGGAACAACTTTGGCACAATGTACATATTTTACATAACACTGTTAGTTGAAACTATGTAGGTATGCATACACAGGTTATTTAAACATAATATTTTACATTTCAAATAACGTAATCCTGGGCCTTATTCACAAAAGCCACGCAAGCGTTTGCGTGCTCGCAAAGAGTACTTTTTACACTGTTAGAGTACCCTTTGC
>JAUTWP010058864.1:0-12715 GCA_033042655.1 Cyathermia naticoides
TCTAACACATCTATGGTTTGTGCTACCCTGTATATGGGAATTGCATAATTATAAAATATACCTTGTTGGTTCTCGAAAAGAGTAAACTATGTGGCTACATCGGGTTTTGTGTCTTCTACTAACATTAACCTCTGACGTGGACAGACGAACAGTAATTGGTTATAAGCATAGAATAAAATTCAGTTCGGTAATACATGCACATAATCATTATATAAAACCAAACACCCAAGTCTACCACTAAGAAATTAAGATTTTCACATGCAATTTCACGTTGTATTTTTATCTTTTTATATCCCGCTACTGCATTTAATCCATTTAATAAAACATTAAATGCATGTTTACATTTCTCGTCTTGCCGCAAAATCTTAAATCCTAAATTTGAGCCTTTTTATTATTATAATGTGTTTTGCCATGATACAATCGCAGCTTCATTTGAACCGGGGACAATAAAAAACTTGACGTCTAGACTAGCGGATGAAGTGTAATTTCAAACACTAACTTCATGAATAGAAATTACATCTGAAAGATGGTTGTTCTTAAAGGGGCACAAACCAATCTCAAAACGCTTGTATCTTCAGGGTCGTAGTCTGAACAAATTCACAGGGGAAAACAGATAGGGAAGTCTGGGGGAGCTGTATATGGAGATTCCCGTGTACAGGGTGAGCTAGTTAACAGAAAAGCTTAATTAATATCCACACTGTTCAGTTAAGTAGTAAAGCCTATGTCAATGTAACCTGTGCTTGAACTCTTATTTAGTGATGTAAGCATGTTTAAAAAAATCCATTCCAGTCAATGTAACCATTATTTTGACTTATGTTTTCACCACATTTTTCAGGTGGAGGGGGAGTTTCCCCATGCCCCCGGTATACGGCCCTGGTCGTCATACTGAATGAATAAATAGTTCCAGGATCCCCGTCGGAAACCATAAGACTGTCTGTCTGGTAAATCCGTCTCACGTTTCTGCTATCGGATTTTCAATAAGCATATTGAGACGTTTATTGGATGTAAGTTATCTGATAGGAAGTATAACTCTTTCTGTCTTCAGTTATAATCGTACCCAACAGCAATCGATAATTTCTGTTATTTTGGCAGTATGCTTTTCTGGAAGATTGGGGATTCTCCCATATCATGAACCATTTCATTCTTAAAATTGATGGTGGCCAACAGGAATCAATAATTTCTATTTTGGCAATACGCTTTTCTGGAAGCATCTCAAGTCAAAGGATTTAACGTCTACATTCACAACAAGCTGTTATAGCAGACGCATATTTTTGGCCCCAGTTATGACCTCGGTCATCTCTATGGTTCAAGATAGGGGGTGACGAAGAGAGTTTGTGATATTGGTGGAGTTTACTGGCTAATCAGAAAAGAAAGCCGTCACCCCGGTCAGGGGCCGTTCTGGAAGCAGATTTGAGGATTCTCTTATGCCATGCATCGTACTGTTGTCGGTTAGAACTAAAAAAACGATCAATAAGTTTTGATATTTTGATTGGCAGTATGTTTAACGTCTACATTCAGAGTCATGCTTTTATAGCAGACGACCCTGGAAGCACAATTGATGGATGCGTTTATGCCACGTCTTCTATCGTCAGTTATAACGGTAACCCAAAGTTTTGACAGTGTATTTTTCAGGAAGTAAGATTAGGGGACGATCCACTAGTTATACTTGATAGTAGCCAAAACCAATTTATAATTTCTGCTATTTTGACAGTATGTGTTTTCTGGAAGGAAGATTAGGGGACGATCCCCTAATAATTCTTTCTTCAACTTGATTGTAGCCAAAACCGATTTATACTTTCTGCTATGTTGACACTATGTGTTTTGAGTAAGAAAGATTAGGGGACGACCCCTCATATCATAAATCATTCAAATTACCCATTTATTTTGGGAATGCACCTTTGTCAACTCAATTTGGAATGATATTCAGAACTGGATTTATGCAAAAACAGGTAGCAATATTAAATTTAACAAAGAAAATGTAATTTTTGGTTTTAAAACCAGAAATAATGATCCTATTAATGCCATGGTACTTGTTACAAAACACATAATATTTAAAAGTCATTTTAACGAATATGTACCCAGTTTTAAATGGATCCAAAAGGAGTTGACGGAGTATTATTATGTTACAAAAGCAGCAGCTTTTTCTACATGCAACTATGATAAATTCACTAAATTTTGGTCAATTTGTCATAATTTATTTAAAACCTAGATTGTATTTTTTTCTCTTCTTTTTGATATTCATTATGTCCTTAATCTCCTTTTATATTTTTCTTACATGTATGTATGTCTGATTGTCCATCACAAATATTTGATTTTAGCTAAATATCTTCTTAGCTTGTTTTGTATTACTATGTGTGGATATTATGTCAATAAAAATGAGAATAATAAAAAATTAAAACATTTGTCAATAATTTTATGTTAGGATTACGGGAGGTCAAACCCAATCCTAACATTATTAAGACATTCATGGATCATCCCTATGTCACTTTAATTGTTGACAAGAACAAATTGCTTGATGGTAGAGGAAACTGATGATGTCATCAATCTAATGTCATGACGTCAAATTAATTATGATGAAAAGAAATAGTCCGGTTAAGTTACAGTGAAAATATATTTTTTTATTTTCATTTAAAAAACAAAACAAATATCTCTTTTATTTTCAGTGTATATGTATAGAATTCACTGCTAAGTATAGTGAAACCTGTCTAATCTGGACCCCCAAGAAACCAGAAATCTGTCAAAACCGGACACAATTCGGTCCCAATGTGTCCATTTAGTTCAAATCTAACCTGTAAAAAACAGAAACCTCTGAGAAAACTAGATATTTGTCTTGGTCCCATGAATGTCCAGTTTAGACAGGTTTCAGTGTATATAATAAATTCATTTATTTAGTTTTTTATTTTGTAAATGTTTTCTCTTCAGGTACAATCGGTTGCTGCTACTGAACCGTCGGCGTACCAACATCCCAAGTATGACATGAACAGCTTGTTGCACTGTCCTCACGATACCTCACATCCTCCACAGACTGAGTCGGAAACATCTCTATCAGTTCAACCAGGTGAGTGCAGCTATCAGACTTGAGACTGGTAGGTACTAAGATCGTATCTCAGTCGAGGCATTAGTGTTCCCGCCTATGCAGTGGTCTGTCATTGGATCGATCTTTTTCAGTGGACCCAGTGCAGAAAATTCATGATTTTATATACACTGTCCATAATTATAATCCTTGAAAGGAATCAAAACAAACGAAATAATACGTAAAAATATGTTTCTAGCAACTTTAAATGAAGTAAAGTTTGTTTTGTTTAACGACGCCACTGGAACACATTGATATTTATCTTATCATCGATTATTGGACGTCATTCATATGATCATTTTGACACATAGGCTACTCTTTTCGATAAGCAGCAAGGGATCTTTTATATGCATTTTTCATAGACAGAACAGTACATACCACAGCCTGTTGGGTATTAGATTCTATTTACAAACTCGCCAATTTCTAACAAGTTTTTATTCCTTTAAAAGTAATTAAAACTGGTCTTTACATAAGTGCTGTTTAATATATATGGTTGACAATAAACGAGGTCAAGTCTAAATATTTAACGTCTGCATTCAGAACAAGCTGTTGTAGGAGATGGCAATCATGGGCCCTAGTTATGAACTGGGTCATCTATTTGGAATATTGGGGGACTTTACTGTCTAATCAGAACAGTTTGTCAGCCTGGTCAGAGGTCGCCAAATATTCTTTAAGAGATTAATTAAAAATAAAAGAGGCGTAATTTCGGTTAGTAATAGTTTCTATATCATCATAATATGCGTGCTATATTTACATGTAGGCCTACTATGAGCACTGCTTTACTCTAGGTACACAGTGGCGGACTGTGATACCTGTGATGGACTACATTGTTGGACTGAACTGGACGAGAAATATGTTTACGTGCTTATAATAAGTTATATGGATTAAGTGGGCCCTTTTGTACCCGTTGAGTGGATCCTTTTTTAAGTTTTCCTGCTAGAAATTTTAGACCCAGTCCACCACTGGTCGCGTATCCAGCCTATATAATAAAAACGTATATATTTACTGCATGTTCCAACCAGTAGTTCACAACTAGTTCATCAAAGGCCGAGTTATGTGATGTTCTGTCCTCATAAAAAACCTTGCTGCTTATCGGAAAGAGTACCCTCCTCTAAAGAAATGTGTCAGAATGACCATCATATGTTTGATGTCCAATAGCCAATGATAAGATAAAAATCAATGTGCTATAGTGGCGTTAAATAAAAGAAACTTTACTTTTTATTTTCTGTATGTGGAAATGACCTCAGACATTTGTATTGCTTCAGACGTCGTGTTTCTGCAATGCTTCTAGCGGTTTGGTAAAATTGACACCATCAGTATTTATAAAGCGTTTTACGTTCAACAAAATTAATTGAATTTGTACTTTTGCGTTCTCATTAAAACTAAATCACATTTGTTCGTGTGCTACAAATAATTTGTGAAACAGTTTGAGAATATTATTCACTGCACTCTTCTTGTTTTGTTAAATTGTTCTGAATGGTCACTTGCGTTTAAAGAAAGAAATGATAAAATAAAATATATAAAAATAAATACAACAAGACCAGTATGTAATTTTTATTAAAAAAAATAAACACTTCCAATTTATATGTAATGAACTGATGGAAATGTTACTTCCGTTTAAACTAAATTGAACATATCGGTAATACAAACAAAGTGCCGCTAAACAGTTAGGTACGGACCTCTTGACAAGTCCCATCACAAAGAAATTGTTACACTGACCTGTTTTCCCAGTTGAATGAATAATCAAGGCACTTTGGTTAAAAGATGACAATTAACCACCATTTGTTCTTAGTGTTTTTCTATGTTTATTCTGGCGGACACGGCGTCCTCGGGGCATTAATTGTGTCAGCAGTGCCAGCCATTTGAGACGTCATGTTTAAGGCGGTGCGTTACGCATGCGTTCGAAGATATCTCTGAAGTGCCACTTCCGCTGTCACGCATAACAAGCGAGACAAACTGCTTCCGAATGGGTTTGATGGGTTTAACAATTCCTTTTCGATTATTTCTTTTATCTATAGCCGGAAAAGCAAACGTAGCGATTTATTTGCCAAACCAACGGGAAAAGAATCGTAAAGCTTATCATTGTTTTTATTGATTATGAGATTTTATTACATAGATTTTCCCTATCTGTATTCTGATTTTAAAACTGAACTGAATTTGAAACTGCGTTCTATGTTCAAAGTAAAATCCATATTGTTAAATGTTAAATCATCAGTGTTAGGTACAAACATATATGACCTACTGGGATATCACTACGTTTTGATATTAATTGGGCCATTTTGAATCCTTTGAATAATCCCTTTTACAAGTTTTCCCGGTAGAACTTTTAGACCCAGTACGCCACTGCCTAACCCAGAAGAAACCAGCTTCTGTTACATTTGATATTCTAAAAGGGATATGTACATTCTAAGATTACATGAAAACAGCGACAATACCAGAGTTCGTTAAATCTTCCCATGCACATAGCGCCTGACCTGAGTACATCGTAAGTTGGAAATACTGATGTTTTCAAAAAATAATGATAACTTATGTACAAAGTCAAAAAAACGTATTGCGTTAGATATCATTAAAATGTTTTGAAATATTTTGAGTTTTTATTCATCTATAACATTTAAGTATGTACCAGAATGGAATGGAGGGATTTAAAATGGGTATATAATGAACCTGTTATAATCTCTCAGAAGCTGCTGTTGGCTTAGAACAGAGGTGCATGTGGTAAAGGGAATATTAATGGCATTAGTGTGGATTCCATGTAACGTGACAAACTATGTTTGATTTGTTTCATGCCAACGCCCGTCTCTGTCGTATCTTCGACAACCGTATCGTTTTTCAACTGTCTCAGTAGAATCAAACTGTCTTGTTCGTCGTCGTTTCTGAATGCTTGTAATTACATTCCATCAGCTTATTACTTCGTTGTCATCAAAGTAGACAACATGATTGCCATAACTGAAAAGATATTTTTCTGCGAATACCGTTAGTCTCGCATGTAGATATATAGTATATGATGCGGTGAATCAGCGGTGTAACTTAATAAGTGGTTGTAACCCACTTGTCTCACGCGTGTATCCCATTCACTGTGGTGCACATCCTGCCAGCACAGCCTCTGAAGAGGAGCCTTCCACAAGTGCTTTTACTTGATTAGTACCTGCAGCTCACATTTTGTGAATGTCTCTCTTGTGGCTTGCTTCAATTGCTAATATAACGCTTCTCTAGCCGAAGGCTCGGGCCAAGTTCAATTCTTTTCTTCCCTTTTTCAGGCAGTAACTTTTATATTGCATCCCAGAATATCCGCAAGTCGCCTCAGGAGCTGCGGAAAGTTATTGTTCAAATAGGAATCTTGCGTTATTGAATGACGATACGGCATCTTTGTTATTAGCCCATGACGTCGATTCCATTGTTCCAGGCTTTAGTCATTTTCTCCGCTCTTACTGTTCTATATTGAAACATCAAAGTCTTTATTAGGCTACATGACTTTAACGACTTATTAGTTTATCTATTTCTTCAATACACTTTTTTTCAATAATCTAAATAGGCTTGTGCATTGAATCAGTTCATGCGTCCAACCAACCATTGACCTTAAAAACTTTGTTTTTCATATGCTGGAGCAGGATACAATCACCTTACGTGAATAACTGGAATCATTACTTTTACCATAGTGACTATGGAGAGCTTGTTTTTGCGACTTTTCCTGAAACATTTTGGAATATATTTTGTAGAGATACGAGTTTCATAATAACGGTTTTGTCGTATAAAATTTACTCTTATATTCTATGAATTCGTATTGTACAGAGATCAGTTTCGATCAGTTTGTCGCTGAGATCTTTAGACAGCTAACACAGGTTTTATAGATCCTGTCCATATTGAAATTTATCATTTCACTGGGCTCAATGGCAAGGCTGTAATCGTGGCAGGTGGACATGGTGAATTATGGCCATTATTTCGTACAACGCAGGATGGTAATGGGGTCTTGCTGGTGTTGTCGAAAGCAGAATTACAAAGTGACAGTGAGTTATACGTTGTGTAAAGTTTCAAATTACTGTGTGAAATGAAATCATAAACATTCACCTTCGACGTAAACATCAGTATAACATGCAGCAAATCAATGCAGAAATATTGTCATGTGTCGTTGTATTGTAGACATTTAATTTGATTATACTGTAGGTATTCACAGACTTACCATTGTTTAGCAGTAGAATCTATCACAGAATTACATAATACAAGCCATCATTATATGTCATATTCAAAGTAACGATTGTTTAGCAGTAGAAGCGATGACAGAATTACATAATACAAGTCATAATTATTCAAAGTAACGATTGTTTAGCAGTAGAATCGAGGACAAAATTACATAATACAAGTCATAATTATTCAAAGTAACGATTGTTTAGCAGTAGAATCGAGGACAGAATTACATAATACAAGTAATAATTATTCAAAGTAACGATTGTTTAGCAGTAGAATCGAGAACAGAATTACATAATATAAGTCATACTTATTTGTCATATTCAAACGAACTACTGAAAGCAGCAACAGACCATCTAACATAGTATACTTTTGTTTGAAACTATTTTAATAAAACATTTCAAAATTCTACATCCGTAAGCCCATAAATGATGTAGGCCCTATGTGAATGTTGTTGGAAAAAAGCGGGCTTGACCATGATGGTTTTGTTATTGACTGGTGAGTAAAGATACGTTCATCTTTCACAAAACAATTTATCATTTCACTTTTACAATGATCCTCAGTATAAAGATTGTTGAGAACTGATTTGAAAAGTGGCACAATGGATCCAATGAAGAGAATCGATCCGACGACCAACCCCATTTCAATGAAAGTCTCTGAGGTACGTTTTGCTCCAGCATCCTGATGAAACAACCCAACTCCTGTCCACCCAGCTCCTAGTTTCAATTAACGGCAGTCAAATACAAATATACACTGAAAACAGGATGTCTTACTTATATATCAGTGATTGCATCCCAACACACTTTACCACCACACCCACTTACACTGGTACACTTCTTGCATTTATAGAAGGCGTATATAAAAAGAGAGTATTTAGCAAAAGCATCATTCATGTATTTTTCATTAACTCAAACAGTTCACGATTGCGGCTTTATTAAATTTCTGTTTGGGAGCTTCTGGCCAGGCTGGTACGGGCGGAGATGAATGGTGTGAAATTGGAAGCGCTTGTTGGGAATTGCTAAGACTTCCAACTACAGATCGCCTCCCACCAGCGCCAGCCAACTACACACGTAATAACGACACAAAGCTTGTTAGCTCAATCCATTCGTTTACCAATAATGCTCTTCCTCGAAATTCGATTAAACATCAAAGATTTACCACTAAAACGGAAAGCTCGAGACATTTTAGATCGTCCGGACTTTATAATGTTGGAGGTATTAGCTGATGTTTAGACGACTTCTATTCAAATCCGGTTAAATCTTGTTTATAAAAGGACGCATAGGATTTATGATTGTTTGTAAGCACGTTAAAACTATTTCCAGTCCAGTCCTATGATTATATAGTAGACGACAGTGTCCATAGTGTAGTCTTTTTGTCTCCATTTGTAAAATAATATCATGCTTGGTTATCCCGCCATGGTTGAAATCTTGTTTGTATTATAGACTACAAAGAATTATAGGATGTTGTATTTAGAGTACAAACTATGTTGGTATGTTGTATCTTTAGTAAAATGAAGAAGATGATGTTTTGTTGTATCTTTGGTATAAAAACTATGAAGAGTAAATATCCAAAACGACATACTAGTACTAGTGTATAATATATTAATTTGAGTTATGCATTTAACATTTTTTAAGGAAGTGTATATCATGGTTTCAAGGTTTTTTTGTGTCCAGTTATTGTTTAGCTGAATTACCATCAATATTCTTGCAATACTTACTCTGAAATCTATTGACGAATATCTTGTTTTGGAAATGAACCTCTATGTCTCATATACAACAGATAATGTTTTTATATTTCATCATAGTCCATTGTATCTTTAGCACAAATGATGATGGCCATTATATCTTTGATACAAAATATGATGGTCGATAGTATATTTGATACAAAATGTTATGGTCTATTGTATTTTTGATACAACATTTATTTGTATATGTGGTACAAAAGATGATGGTTTGCTAAAGTTATGGTGTGTAATATCTCTGGAGTACTAAAGATAATAGTAATTTGTATTTTAAGCACAAACAAATGGTGGTCTGTTGTATTTTTGATACATGTACATGTATATGTGTTACAAACGATGATGGTTTGCTAAAGTTATGCTGCGTAATATCTCTGGAATATTAAAGATAATAGTGATTTGTATTTTAATTACATACAAATAGTGGTCTGTTGTATTTTTGATACTAGTACAACATATATTTGTATATGTGGTAAAAAAGATGATGGTTTACTAAAGTTATGCTGTGCAATATCTCTGGAGTACTAAAGATAATAGTAATTTGTATTTTAAGTATTGTAAGAATGTTCTTGCTGTTTATCCTAACTTGTCGTGTGTCTGGTCCAATGTTCATGCGATGTGTCTGTGATTGGCGTGCTTCATAACAGTTTAGCTCTGAAAGAGTCAAACTAATTTCATTTCACTTATCTATGTGAAGTACGAGAAGCTAAAGTCTGGATTGCACATCAACCTGATTAAACCTGACTAAAGGCGAGTTGGCGTCACGCTAACATAAGAGGTCAGCCAAAGCTAATACGTAGGGAAACGTTTATAATTTTAAGTGCAATCATCTAGACGACACTCATGAAGAGCGTGTTTCAACAAGTTTCTCATAGTGTGTCCGTTACCATATTCTGAGTTGCAGTGATTATGTCAAAACTACGAACAAAAAGTTACATGTTAAACATCTACCCCATATTCATTTACAGTGGACTGTTTAAACCGGAATCCCGTCAAAACCGGACAAACGATTCGGTCCCATTGTGTCCATTTAGTGTAAATTTAACCTCTGAAAATCGGAAACCCTTGAAAACTGGATAGTTTACTTGGTCATGTGTGCATCCGGTTTAGAGAGGTTTAATTGTATTTCATTTCAGTTAGTCTGTCAGATCAGGTAAATGTATTTATGTGCTTCTATCAGATAATTGTTCAACCACGCTTATTTCAAATTTTCCAAAAAAAGTTAAGTGTTTTGTTTAACAACGCCACTAGAGCACATTGATTTTTATCTTTTCATCGGCTATTGGACGTCATACATATGCTCATTTTGACACATATTTAGAGGATACCCGATGCCGCTACATAGGCTACTCTTTCCGATAAGCAGAAAGGGATCTTTTATATGCAATTTCCCATAGGCAGCACAGAACACACTACGGCCTTTGATGAACCAGTTGTGGAGCACCGCTGGGAACGGAAATGTATTGTTCATGTCATGCAAAATGTTTACCATACCTTAAAGTAGTCGTCATTCCTGTAGAGCCATCTGAGATGTTATATTTTATCTGATTCTGTGTTTAAATTACATGCATTGTCAACATTCTGCAAACAATATCGTGTTTGTGTTTTTAATGTGTAATAACTAACATTTCAAAATGGCTGAAGTGGCAGTCCTGATAAAGGCGAAACACAATAGAAGGAACAATAAATGTTAATAGGGCCTAATATTATTTTAAATTACTGCATAATAACACACGTTTATTATTCTCGTTGTAGGTTAAATATGATATATTGCAATTAGATCAATAATTCTCAAAACCTTTGTGTTTATGTAATTGTTCTTAGACACAGACAGCCGGACCGATTAGTTCTGTTTAAATGGGTCATGATGACCATATGTTTGACGTCAAATAGCCGATGATTAAATAAACAATGTGCTTTAGTGGCGTCGTTAAATAAAACAAACTTTTTTGTTAAACTGATATTCTTAACAAGTATTTATTGTGTTTATTGATGGGAAAAGGTCAGTGTTTAAGATATTCTA
Source organism: Cyathermia naticoides (assembly GCA_033042655.1). Taxonomy (NCBI): domain Eukaryota; kingdom Metazoa; phylum Mollusca; class Gastropoda; order Neomphalida; family Neomphalidae; genus Cyathermia; species Cyathermia naticoides. Next base: position 11,017 of record JAUTWP010058864.1, read on the forward strand.
GATTGCGTTAAGCTAAATACTGCCACATGAATGAGAACGAGACTAATTTACCTTCATTGTGTCAGACTAACCGTCTTGTTAAGTGATTTACACATTTTGCACTCATTTCCTCTTCCTGTTGCTTTATTGTATCACCTGTATTTATTTATACACACAATATAAATAGAGCTTTGTCACGCTAACCAATCTCACCAATAACCAAGCATAGAGACAGACCGTCTGGTGTATAGTGAGCAAAATAAATACAAACCTGTCTTAATCAGCCACCCAAGGGAGTAACAAAAATGGGCTCTTAAGACAGGTGGCTGCTTAATACAGGTTATATTGTCCTAAATTAGCTGGTTTGGTAGAAAATAAAGGTGACCTTTCAAGACAGGTGGCTGCTTATTATAGGTGGCCGCTTTAGCAGGTTTGGCTGTACGTGTAGATTCTTAGTGGTTTTATTGGGTATTATGAGTTTTCTTATTTTTTGTCTGGGATGGGTTGGTGTGTTCTATTTTGTTGGGGTGGTGGTGCTATATGTGGTGGGAGTAGTGATGTTTTGACACATTGCATATATGTGTTTTTATTATTATTACCTGACGTTTTGTGTAAGTTTAACATTTTAACAACTTTTGACAATCTAGCTGTCTGATTCATGTTATAAAATAATTGTTTTATCCTGAAGTAAATGCTTTTAATTTTATATCGAAATTTAGCAACGTAAAGTGACATTTTCTGTAGTTTATTTTAAATTATGAAATTTTTATATTTATAATACATGCAACTAAAAGAATGCATATGGTGGGTTTGGACACAATACGAACGTCTATGTGATTATATTTGGTGTAATGCATCATTCAAGCAGTTGTCCATTATGCGCTTATTTAAAAGTACTCTGGGTTTTAGACGATGGTTTGATGTATTTTCAGATTAAGTGTGTGCAACAAGTCAGACAGTTAAGCCAATCGGTGAACATGACTGATGTTGTGTCACATCCACAGAAACTTTTGTCGACGGCTGTTACGACGGCTTCAATGTTAGCATTTAGCCTATAATTATTACCAAAAGTAATAAACTAGGTCATATTTCAAGCTCTTCATCAAAATGCATCTTTTTATCATCTAAAAAACTTTTGTAATATGCTCGAAAAATTAATTTCATGGCGAATTATAACAAGAATGCTGTCGGCTAGAAATTTAATTCCACAAAATTCTTGTTTTGTAATCACTGGTTTTTAGACTATAACTATAGGCAAGCACGTGAGATTCTCACTTAATAACTGTCATTATCTCCTACCCACATCTTTCAAGAACATTGGTATCATCACTGTTTTTGCATACAGTCTTGTGTGGGTTATACATTCCTTAGAGTGTACTATTCATGGACTACATGCCTTCGAATCTGACTTAAACGGAGATACAACTTTAAACATAACAGTTTTGTTGTTTAGATATTTTATGTTATCGGCCCACCCTGCCATTGTATCCATCTCAACGTTTGCCATTCCATCATCCCAGCTTACAGTCGTGAACGATAGTGTTCACGAGAAAACATGTTCCTCGAATATCAGGTATAATTTCATATTAGCAGGTCATGGATAATATTGCGTATTTGTAAATGATCAGAATCAGGATAGGGGTTGTTACGTCACGATTTGTCACCCCGGCACAATTTGTCACCCGGGTGACAAATCGTGCAAAATATTATTTTCAGCGTC
>JAUTWP010058974.1:0-12714 GCA_033042655.1 Cyathermia naticoides
CCACCAATTTGTGCCGTACACTGAACTAATGGTTTCACAAATAGTGAATGATAAGTGAACATTGGATTTTCCTGCCCTTGTTCCATAGTGAACGTTAGACAATTCCTAATGAAGTTCTCATTTTAAAAAAAATATTAATTATCTTGTTGTGTTATGTTTTCAAAGCAGTCATTTTTTTTAAAGAATAATTGGGAGCATTGAAAGATTTTATTTTGAACACTGAAAATTGTATGTATTGGTATGAATAAATTATAAAGGCACACCATTAGAACCCATCTCTTGTTCAATAAGTTATGGACGTCGAGTTGTGCAATATAAACAACGACAAGGATTCGCTAACACCATTAAAGCATCATCTGATGCTTCATGAATGGAGTTTTGATGGTAGACCTTGGCACATGAAATATAATTAACTATAGCTAGTCAACCTTTTTCTCATTTATCTGAAACCAAATTAGCAGTTTTTTTATTATTAAACTTGCAAAAATGTTTTTCCATGAAATTTTGTGAAATAAGTTTGTGTGATTGTGAAAGTAATTTTGTTTTGCAGCAATAAATCCTCAGACGGGACAACCTGACTATTCTGCAGCATGGGCGGAGTACTATCGACAGCAAGGCATGCACTACCAGGCAAACATGATCATGCAGCAGGCACAGCAGAGTGGATCACAGCAGCCTGCTCCTCAGTAAAGAGATTGTCATCTTGTAGGTAAAATATAACTCATTCCCTTGCTCATTTTTCTATATATTAATGTATATAACCCATTCCCTTAGTCTTATTGTTTCCAACAGTAGTGTAGAAATTGATGTTTTACTGCAAATGGCATTTTTGTTTGAAATTATTTCATCCAATTTTTAAACTTTGAAATATTGGCAAGTTTTTTAGGTTGCCTGCAACGTGGATGAATTGTGGTTAGGTTTGGATGAATTGTGGTTAGGTTTGTTTGGGTACAGTGTGGTAAGTGGAATCTCTTGCTCTGTTCGACCCTACACGGCAAATACAATATTAGGTAACAATAAATAATTTTATAGTCTTAAGTTTTCAAAATAACATCAACATAAATTGTATGATAAAATGCAATGGTTAGCGGACGGATGTAAGTTTTTAAATTGTTTTTCTTATTTTTGATGTGATTATAAAACCTGGTTTACTGTTGGAAGGGGCATCTTATGTTATATTGTATATAATTTTCCAGAAACCCATTTCAGTTTATTTTATTCCCCCTTCACTTGTATAACTAATATGGTTCATCTTTGAATGGCAATATATTTTAATTAATGCACTATGAGAAAGTGATTGGGTTTGGGTGTTTTCGTTATGATTTTATTGAATGCCACAGCTGCTCTAGGTACAACTGAAAGCACAAAGTATAAAAACATCAGCTTGCTGTTCCATGTGCAGAGAAAATTGTAAGTAAAAATTATTTTGAATCTGCTTTGATTGTTTGATGAAATATGTTTTTGTCTTTTTATTTTGTACAGGACTGGCGAATTGTTTTCTGAGGGATGCTATTGATGCCGGAATCTTTGTCCTGTCGAATTGTATCTTCATGTATAAATAGGTGTATCAGGCCAAGGGTTTTTCTTTCGTAATTATTGGTCGTGTTTGGCAACATTGTATTTGCTTAATTTGGTGTATTATGCATATCTAGATATTCATCCCCTGCTTGTTTCAAAATATTTAGGTTTTTAATAATTCGTGTATACTTGTGCTCAGCTTTACAATTTTTATTTTGTGAAAGTTTTTGAGGTTTTCAATTTATATCTAATTTGTCATTTGTATTTATCACTGTTGTTTTCGTAAATTGAAATTCTTCACCCCTGTATCATAGCCATTTATCATTGAAAGTTTTTTATATTTTTTTTTCAATTGACATTGATTAGTATGTCTTTGATCCCATTGCTAATGTTTAATCATGACAAGCTGGGCTACATTTTGTTTTCATAGTTGTGTAACATTCCACAATATTTCACTTTAGTCAGATTTCCTATTTTAAGTTTAGCAATATACCTATGAAATAGTGACTTTTTTTTACGAGTTTTCTGAAGTGTTTCATGTTATCATACTAATTTGAATAAACGTGGCTGATGGTTTTCAGAATGTATTTATATGTCTAACGTAAACTATATTTGTGTTTAATATGACTGAAGATGTCTCATAACCTTTTATTGCATTAATACAAGTATTATTTTATGCTGTTGTGACCTGTTTTAACCATGTATGTAGGTGCTTTTGATGAATATTTCACAATAGATTTATGCCTCAAGTATTGTTCGTATGGAATGATAAATGTTTTTACATGTATTGATGATACTGATTTTTTTTCCAACAAAACTATTGAATGTACTGGTATTACTTAGATGTAACTTGTCTCTTCATATGGATGGACAATAAGGTAAGGATTGATTATAAATACTGTTTAAAAATAATGTAAAAATAATGTATGGACTGCTGTTATATAATGTTTAAAAACTGCCATTTCTATCAATATTGCAACCATTTCCTCACCAGGTGATATATAGGTTAGGTAAATATATATGATGTGTATGCTACAAATGTTATTTCAAAATCTTAAGTTATTTTCATGTATTGCCTTCATTACTTGGTGCTCCTATGTTTCCGATGTCTTATTTGATGATATTTGCAAAGTTATGTTTCTTTAATGGCAATACTACTTTGAATGGCTGTTTCAGGTTGGCTTCTTCATGAAAGACCACCAGTTTGGCTTTGGCTGTTTATTTCAGTCTGTATTATTTAGAGATGAAGTTTTAGTTTTCAGGGAGGTGGTCCCCAGATCAGGCTAGACCCTCTGCCGAGTTATGCCATTTCATGTTCGCTAATGATTTGATTGAACTGTGATTAATACAAATAAATGATGTACTTGCATGCATACATATTACCCTTGTTTTCCATTCAATGCCATATAAGATATTTGAAATATATTTGATTCTTGATAATTTAATGAATGTTATTTTCTTGATCTCTAATGACTGGACTTGTAGAGTTGTTTTCAAATTTGATATATTTTTATTTGCTTAAGCATTTTTTAGATTTGTTTCTTTTAGAGGGACCGCAATATTTTTTAATTTTACTATGTCAAATGCCATATAAAATACTTGATTTTCTGTTGCATTGCATGCCATGTTAGTTCATTTTGAATAAATTTTAAACTTCTATGTGAAACATGCATATTTGTTAAATTCTTAATATGCCGTCCACTTTTGCAACTTCATTATTACAAATCTTTATCATGATGAATGTTTTACTTGACATTTTGAAATTGGTGCATCTTTTATATGAAAGCGAAAAAATCTACATGAAATGATCATTGTGCATGTTGTTTCTACAGATTTACATATATGTCAAATTTTTGCCAAGTGACTCGGGCCTGCGGGTGGTGAGTCCAAGCAGAATGGTGTAGTGGTACTTCATTGACTTGAGGTTATCGCAAGTGGAGCACAATTCTGGAATGGGAACGAAAAAAAGACTAGGGTAACTTAACAACCATTCCATCAATCTTGCCCCGTTGCCATCTTGCTCAACATATTAAAATTGCTAAATTATGCCATGTTTTCAATTGACTTGCCTCATTAAAATTGACTGATTCAGTATGACCATGTTTTTCTGGACTTATAATGCTTCTATACATGTGTGTATCTTATGTGCATATATGGTATTGCCTTGAACATGTACTATATATATTTATATTCTAAGCGGCAACGACAATGTTTTAAATATAAGGTTGCCATGAAAAAAATAATTTTAGTTTATGATGCATTATTGAATATTCACGTTAGTTTTTGAAAAATGCTGACTAATTTTATTGCAAAATATTGATGTTTTCCTTTTTTCTTTTATTGCATAAATGTTCTGTTTTAATGTAAATGCTTGATACTCAAACTACATTTGAACAACTGAAAATGCATTGTTTTTGTTATCATGTTGTTAAATTATATGAATTTTTTTACTCTTTTTTTTTTGAATCGTGCAAGTTCAGTCAGGATCAAAAGTATTACACCTCAGTATTCTCAGAGAATATGCATTTTATTGTAGCTAATGAAAAAGGTGTAAATATATTTTTTTTGAAATGTTTCATTGAAAGATGTTATTGAATTGCCCTGTACTGTCTACCAATAGTTACCAATAGCAACATGAACATGGAAGTAGAGGGTACCCAAGGGTTGTTTCTCTTAAGTGTTAACAAATCTGTTGTTTTATTTTAACCTTTATTTTAATCCATAATATGTGATTTGTATTCCATGATGTGTGTTGAATGGCAGCTTTAGACATTTCAAGTTACTGGTATCATTGAGGGAGACATGGTTTTTGTGTACATATTCTTGGAAATTACTGCAATGTGTTTATTGGATTAATATCAACTAGTTTGTGCCAAACTTGACATGTCATGATAATCATGTAACTATCGCAAGATGGTTTCTCTTCGGTCTAGTCGACTTCCCGGTTTGGACACATAGATTATCTTCGGAGAGGTTTTTAGTGAAGACAGGCATTCTTTCTTGTTCCAAGGGAATAATAGTTTTTTGCCTGACAACAAATGATTTATGAAATAATCCGGGCAGTTTGCTCGCATGTAAGACTTTCCTGTACAGGTTATTGTGAAACAATTGGCTTGCCAAGAATTACAGACTTAGTGTATAATCATATGATGAATATTATTACCATATTGTGAACATGTTTCTTCACATTGCATTTTTTAATATTCACTGTTCTCATAAATATTGAAAATAAAACACAGTGCTTGAAATGTAAGATTTTTTTATGGATACTTTTTGTCATGTGTATTTGATGCTCATGTTGATGACTGTAGATATACCATCCTATGAACAATTTCATTTGAGGCATTGATCATTTTGAGTTATTCACTTTTAGTGCTTGTTTAATCTTTCATCCCAGAATTTTGTACAGTCATTTGGTTTGCTTGTTCTTCCATACTCTGTAATCTTTGTGACACTGAAATAAACAAAAAATAGAAATGAATGAGATTTTGTTTTTATGTTGCTAGATGTTTAAAAGTCAGGAATATGACACCTCGTCTATCTACCTGTCTTTGACAGGGACTCTGGGGGATCTGAGTCCGTGGTCAAGACAGGCGTGCTTGAACACTTTTTTAGTGATGTATAAAGCACGGTAAATATTTGGACATTGTCTATACATTTAAAAACTGAATACAGGAAGTATTTAAATAGGGAGTGGGATGTAGCTCAGTGGATAGCATGCCTGCATTTGACGTGGTCTGTCGTCAGATCGATCCTTGTCAGTGGACCTAGCTGAAGTTTGGACCATTTTCTGTTCCAACCAGTTGTCCACAACTGGTTCATCAAAGGCTGTGGTATGTTCTGTATATGGAAAAGTGCATATAAAAGATCCCTTGCTGCTTATCAAAAAAGAGTAGCCTATGTGGTGGCATCGGGTTTCCTTCTAAAAATTTGTGTCAAAATTACCATATGAATGACGTCCAATAACCGATGATGATAAAAATAAATGTTCCAGTGGCGTTAAACAAAACAAACTACTTTTTTGTATCGAAATAGTTATATAAAATTTCAGGTCTATTAATTTTGTGATTTAAAGGCCTTGAAAATGGTAGTTTGGCCTTGAAAAGCTTTGAATTTAATCTATAATGAATTAAATATTTTTTATTAGTGAAATAAACGAGCGAAACGTTCCTCACAAATTGATGACTATGCACAGTATAAAATAGTTCACTTTAAAAGTTGGTTATTTCCGGGACATAAAATGCCGAAAATTTGTAACAGTTATCTCCCTTTGAAAGTCGGTGAATCGGGGTTTTTTTTGAGGAAAAGATCTTTATTCCATGAATTTTCATATGAATAAATAAATACTATAAATATATATTCATGGAGGATACACAATTTAGTAAGAAGTAGATATAACAAATAGTTATAATTTAAATTCTTATTGTAGCAAAGAAAATGTTTGGGTTTGACCATTTAGTGAAATTTTATGTTTTATAATAATATAGCATAGATCTTTATTGTAGCATAAAATGCCATAGTATCATGCCATAGCTCTTTATAAATGGAATGACAGAAGCCTAATTTATACCTAAATACTGACTAGGAAGAACAAATCACACATAAAATATAACTTTCAAAAATGAAATGACAAACAGAATGACAGCCGACCATACATACCCTCACTGCCCCATCCCAATTTTTTTTAATGGATTAGAATTAGGGTTAGTGTTAGTAATACAACTATTATTATTTTTTTAATTTTATTAATTTTTTTTTTTGGAGAGGGACATTTTCAGGTTGGTAGATAGGATGAAATATATACTTCTTTATCTTAAGTAATTTTTGTTATGCAGTTTTGTAACATTTAAGGTAGCCTTGAAAATAGATTTTTGTGCCTTGAAAAGACCTTAAAAAGGCCTTGAATTTCATGGATAAATGGCTGTATGAACCTTGGACTAGGTTTTCATAGTAATGCAGGATCGAGATGTAGCTCAGTCGGTAGCGTGTCCACCTTTGAAGTGATCGGTCATCGATTGATCATTCTCAGTGGACCAAGCTGAAGTTTGGGCTGTTTTCTATTCCAACAGTGCTCCACAACTGGTTTATCAAAGGCTGTGGTATGTACTGTCCTATATGGGAACGTGCATATAAAAGATCCCTTGCTGCTTATCGAAAAGAGTAGCCAGTGTGGCAGAAGCAGGTTTCATCTAAAGGAAATGTGTCAAAATGACCATATGAATGATGTCCAATAGCCGATGATAAGATAAAAAATCAATGCGCTCCAGTGGCGTCGTTAAATACAAAAAACATTTACTTTTTTTCATAGTAATGCAGTAAATTATTGAGGTTCTGGTATCCAAATGACCAACTGTAATTTTGTTTTTTATTTATTACAGAGTTTTGACAGATATTCCAAAAGCTACAGGACCATCACCAATGAAACCATCGTCCCCGGCTCCCACACCCAAAGTAAAGCCACTTATAATCAAGAAGAAAATGCTGGTGTCATCCATGTTGCGGAGACAGGCTGTTTCCAAGGAGGTTGCTGCTAGTGTAGAGAGTGTTTGTGTACCTCATAGCATCAGCGTTTCTAACAATGTGTCACCTACCAACAATACCCAGGTGGGCTTGTTGACAACCGTGTCGGACACTGTGAAACCTGTGTTGGTGCGGACGTCAGAGAGTGTCGTCACTCCCGTGGTTAAGACGGAGCAGGTTGTTAAACCGCTCATCATACGCCTCGACCCCGCGTCTGATGACAACCCTTCTTCCGCTAAGAGAGCTCGCATTGCTCTCTCTCAGAAACAAGCTCAGGCTCGCACTCTCGCACAAATCAAAGCTCAAACCGAGGCTGCGAGAATGCAGAAATCTCCACCATCTAACAATGTTATTATTCCCATTTCTTGTGTATCTCCGGTGATACAGCCGTTAGTAACAACAGTTTCAACCACACATGAACTCATGCAGATTAGTTCCAGTAGTAAAAACGTGATGACAACCATGCCTATAACAGTGACAGTGTCGTCCCCTGTGCGGTTACAGCAGTGTCACACGAGAACGCTGGCACAGATAAAGGCTCAGACACAAGCAGCTAAAGGTCACTCGTCTGTCACTGTGGTTCATCCTACTCCAGTGCGGGCTGTTCTGCAGAATGCGTCAGTGCGCAGTTTGTTAACAGGTGCTAGTCCTCCCATTAAGATCCCCATGCAAGCTCAAACTAGAACTTTAGCTCAGATCAAAGCACAGACGCGAGCCAGGGCTCAGCATGCCATGCTACAGAAGACCGAGCCAGAACAGCCACAAAACACTAGTCCATCACCTTCCATTAAAAACCATCCAAACATTTTGTTGACCAGTCAAAACAGGCTGCAGCAGTCGGGAGTGAAAAGTCCCGCTCTGTCGAGTCCTGCCAAGACTGACGTGTCTAAGAATAATGGTATAAACTTGCAACGTTCTCTGGCGATATGTCAGCAGGAACTGGAGAAGAGTTTAAGTAAGGGAAGTAACCCTGTTTCTCCCGTTTCTCAACAGAATCAGCCAAGTGCTTCTAAATTATTATTCTCTCAAGACTCACCCTCGCCTCAGAGCGACCATTCTGTCACTGTGGATGCAAGTCGGTCTTCAACGCCGATATTGTCAGGAATTGTTCCCTCTGCTTCGTCCCCTGTGTTAAATAAAGTAGTGACACTCTCATCAAAAGGCTTGCCGGTTGTCGAGTATCCCTCTACTCCCACAAAACAAATTATATTTGTGACAGCTAATAATGTTTTGAATCAAAACACAGTGTTGTTTGTCACTGAACCCCAGCCTATGAGATCTGTGTCCAATTCTGTAAATAAACCAATAAACATTGCTGCACCAATCCCTACAAAGCTTGTTACAATCCCTGTAGGTTCCACATCAGGGGGCACTAATCCTCCAGGGGTTAGAAGAATAACTCACGAAAACCTTCGTGCAATGTTGGCGAAAGCACCACCTCGTGCTTCAAGTGCTCCGCCCAACAACACCACTCAAGCTAACATCGTAACCATTGTAAGATCGGCCAGTGTGGGCGATAGTTCCCAGGAATCACACACAGTTCAGAATGATTCAGGGAATAACCATGGTGAAATTCTTCTCAATTTAAATTCCGAAGAGATAAATTTTTTATCGAACGCTGGCACTGCTACGCGAGTAAATCGTGACGGGTCTCCTCACCACATTATTCGACTTACTACACCGCAAGCTGTTGTGTCTGAGAACGCCAACATCATCAACGTTTCTCTCACAAACAGTCAAGCAAACCACAGTAGCAGTGTCATGTCTTTTCCTATCGGACAACTTACGGCTGGCGTGGAGACTAAAGTTGCCAGCTTGCTTTCCAACCCTGTTTCTATAATACCTACATCAACAATGTCAAATATTCAACGGATATCGGGTTCCTCCAGTGTTGCCACGGTGATTTTGCAACCCTCCATGGCAGCAGCACTGGGGACGTCTGTGTCGGATAGTTCTCCGAGTATGGGTCAGACAGCGTGTGCCTGTAGTTTAAAGGCGCTGGTTATGTGCAAAAAATGTGGTGCGTTTTGTCATGACGATTGCATAGGTCCGTCTCGTCTGTGTGTGACTTGCCTCATCACTACCTGATTTCTGAGTGTATTTTATTTAATGATTGTGCTGTTTACTCTTCTTCCCATGCATTAATAAAGCAAAATATGTCATTTATGTCAGCATGTTTGTTACACTGTTACATCTAGTTAAAAAAATGAAATGAAAATATGTCATATTGGTACATTTGTTAGGTTGTTACAAATTGAGTTTTAAATGGAAAAGAAAAAAAGGAATGTTTGTTTAACAACACATTTTTCTAGTTTTGAATAGATATCTAAAAAAGTCACTTTTTATATTCCTAACTAAAAAAAATTTAATGTCAAATTTTAAGTCGTACAGTATATGATTATTATGATTTATTAATGTTTAGCTACCCTTAACAGCAGAGTGATACCCTTCAAGTCACCTTATGTTTATTCAACTTATTTCAGTGAACTGTACATAATTATACAGGTAAAAGTGTACTAAACAAATCAGAGCCAGTTTTATTAAATACATATGATCTATAGAGTATAGTAGTAGTACACTACGTATTTAGGTCAAACTGAACTACAACTTTAATGTTTAATAATATAAAATGGTTGCTCAACCCAAAATTTTGAAAGGTGTAGGGAGTCGAAAGCGTGTTTAAATACTGACCTTGGGTTATATTTACGAAGGCCGTATAAATTTAAACATGATTACCTCTATACCTGACGTGGAAAATATTCACTGGTTAGAATATAAATGTGGTTAAAAGAGCTTTACACTATTCATACATATGACCTTCATCTCATAAAGGAATCTCGTTAACACATCTTGAGTAGGCCAAGTTTTAACAAAGAAAATTGACTCGTTGATATTAAATGATAAACTGCAATAATCAGCTTTGTTAAATCAGTTATGGACCACTGAAAGGAATGGTAGATGATTTAAATTGATTTACATCACTGGCATTACTGTACAACACCATGTAAGAAAGAATATGAATGGTATTGGTAAGTACTATTAGTATGATATGTTGCATGCTTTTTGTTGATGGTGTGGAACAATTAAACAACAAATGCTTTGATGTAAGTGTTGAAAATGCAAGGCAAATATGTGACAGGTGTAAGTCTGAAATACAAAATAAATAATTTGTTAACAAAACCATTGGCATATATGGATTATCTCCCCCTTTCATAGATAAATCACTAACCCTACAGAAATAATCCATAGATGGTTTAAATTAATATACGGTATATACAGCCCACTGATATTAAATCAAGTTTAATATGCCGTTTCTCAATCAGTCTGGTGACAACTGGTTCAACAAAGGCCGTGGTATGTGCTGTTCTGTCTGTCACTGGGGAAAGTGAAGATCCCTTGCTACTTAACAAAAAAGAGTAGCGGGTTTACTCTAAAAGAAATGTGTCAAAATGAACATATGAATGACGTCCAATAGCCGAATATAAGATTTAAAAAAAATCAATGTGGCAATGGCGGTTCCAGATATTTCATTAGGAGGGAGGCGCAATGACAAGCCTAAGTGCCACAAAATTATTTAGAACGTAAAAAAAGAGAAACATTGCTAAATTTAGGGGGCGCCGTTTTCTCCACCACATGGATCCGCGCCTGAGTGGCGTCGTTAAACAAAACAACTTTTTTTCAGTCTGGTGAACAATATTATATTATAATGAATAGGCCTATTCAGTAAAAAAAAAAACATTTCGGTGTAAGGTATCTTTATCTAAGTGTTGAAAATACAAGGGAAATGTATGACAGCCGTAGACTTGTCTTGATGAGGAATATGCCAAATAAAAGATATTTATCAATAGATATTTTTGAGTATAAAAGTATAATCCTATCCGTATCACTATAATTAAGGATTAGGCCTACTTCATTTTTGAAAATGACAACTGATAAAATATTGATCTACATGACCTACTAATTAAAACAAAAAACTAATGTTAAACACATTGATTGATTGTTGTGCTATTTGCTGAGGCATATCCAGGATTTCTGGGGGTTGGGTGCAGATGTGATGTCGAAGTCGGAACATGTGCGCTATTTAAAGGCGCATGCTTCTATACCATAACGGGTTAAAGCACTTTAACAGAAAAAATGAAATGGAAGTACCGTAGATAGCCTAAGATTTTCTGCAATCTGAAAATAAAGTATAAGATGGCAAAAGTACAAAAAAGTGCATTCTGTCATGATTAGGGCGCGGGGCGTAAAGACTTTGCGCACCCCCTTAGATCCGCCTATGATTTCCATTGTCTAGGCCTATGTGGAATTAGGCCTACAAGTAAATAGATATAATTATGGCTCTTTATTTTAGGAGTGGGAGCGGGTAACGTGCCCGCCTTTGAAGCGGTCGGTCATCGGATCGATCCTCAGTGGACCCATCTGCAGTTAGGGCTATTTTCCGTTCCAAACTACGCTCCACGATTGGTCCATCAAAGGTCTTGGTATGTCCTGTCTGTGGGATAGTGCATATAAAAAAGATCCCTGGCTTCTTATCGAAATGAGTAGGCCTAGCCTATGTAGTACAGTGGGTTTCCTCTAAAAGAAATTTGTCAAAATTAATATATGAATGACGTCCAATAGCCGATAATAAGACACAAATCAATGTGCTCCAGTGGGGTCGTTAAACAAAACTTTACTTTTAACTTTAGGCTAGGGGAGTTTTTATTTCACTCAAAACTGATCTCATTGTCATTGGCCTAATCAGATTGTTTTTAAGGTAAAACGAAGATCAGTGCTATCAATGTTTTTTATGTTCGTATTAAGGGATGGATGAGGGGGTGAAACGTATTCCTAACATGTTAGGATTGTGAAAATCTATGACATTTTGATGAACTTCCCTAAACCTAAACACAAATGCGCATCGAAAAAATACGAGTGCAGACGAGATCTGCCGAATGTATACGAATAATGCCGAAATTGGACGAGATGAACGGAACAAAACAACAAAATCAGTGCAGTTCCTGAATTGTCATACACGTGTTTTCTAATAATTATTTATAAATAATAAAGGTTTGTAGTAAAATTTGTGTCAGTATGTGTTTATGAACTAAAACAGTTTAAAAAAAATTGGTATACCTTAAGTGTAGAGAGTTGTGTATCAGATTGTTTCAACACGCTACTTAAAATGGTGTTTTAACTTCTAATCTAAGTTGACTCTAAGTTCACTTTAATTTAGGTGCAAAATCATAGTTTCATACTCATATGATAGTAGTATGATGATTATGATACTGACACTTGATACGAACTAATTTTAAATTTAGGCTTGGCAAACATCTTAATTTTCACAGTAGGATTGTACTTATTACCTTGTAATTAATTTATTCAGTATCATAGTCCGTGAATTTGAAAGAAACTAATAATAATTTTCCAAAATACAATTAAACTTTTAAAGGGGCAGTGTCTGTTTAAAAAAAAAATATTTAACCATTTAGAATATAATCTTCTACGTTTGTTTGATGTGTACCACGCTCCATTTTTCTGACGCAGTAAACCAGCTGTACAACATTTAGGTCACGTGAATAGCGCTACAACATAGTGATGGCGGCCAGGTGGTGCACCACCTCGAGGATTTATAGTGTATTTCTCGTGATCTAATTTAGATACAGCAAATCGGTGCGTTAGACGAATGGAGCGTGA
>JAUTWP010059085.1:0-12709 GCA_033042655.1 Cyathermia naticoides
CCCTTTAAAATAGATGTTGGATTTAATGTCAATGATCCTTCTATCTATGGTATAGCATTTCAAATAGGACAGTCATTTTGATAAAAACAGTATTTTCTACATTTTTTCTGTCGTTGAGAAAGTTTATAGTTTACCTATTGGGCATATTGATAGTAATAGGTATATTGCTCTATTTTTTTGCAAATTCACCTTGGGTAATACAAAAAGCTTTAGACAAGTTTGCCTCTGATTACAATATTAGCTACAGCAAGGTATATGGCAATATAGTATCTGGTATTCAAATAGATAATTTGGCTTTTAATGAAGAGGTATTGTCTAAACATATTGTTTTGCAGTGGAACCCTGATGATTTATTAAAAAAAGAGATAAAGATTAATACATTAAAAGTTGATGATATTAATGTTGAGAGTGTGAAGCAACTGGTTAAAGCATTTTCTTCCGATGATAACAGTAGTTCAGCTCCTTTTACATTTAAAGTAAATATCGCACAAGCAGATGTAAATATAAATCCTTTTATTGAAGAGAATATAAACATAACAGAGGCTAGATTACACGCTAAAAATATCTCTTATGCAAATGGAAAAATGAATGTTGAAAATGCAGACCTTGTTATAGATTCAAATATAACATCAATACATTGTATTGCAGGTATGAAAAATCGTATTTTGACAGTTGATGAAATGGTGATAAATGATGTTGATACAGTAGCGATAGAAAATCTTTTTGTCTCTGATAGTAATGAGAGTAATCATACACATGGTGATAGTGATGTTTCCCCTTCAGAAACAAATACATTGATTCCTCAGACAGTCATAGTCAAATTATTAAAGACTACGGTTCTACCTAGAACCTATGAACCACTATCTGTAAAAACTCTCTCTCTTTTATCGCGTAATATTCTTTTTGATGTAGATGATTTAATAATTAAAGAAGCAAAAGTTGATGTAAATGCAACGACAAACTTGAGTAATCTCATCTATAAGAGTAGTATTGTGAATAATAAATTAAGTGGCAATATTAAAATGATGCCTCAAGAGGAGCTTTTTCAGAGGGTTAACCTCCCAATACGAAAAGAATCTATAGGTGATATAAAAATAAAATTAGATGCAACAAAAGAAAAAATTATTGCTACACTTGACGCTAAGGTACATCAGTTACTCAACGCAGATAAAGATGCCTTTAATCTTGATATTAAGCGTTTGAAATCTATTGCCACCTATAGTATGGAGTCTGGTATATTAGAAACAGATACCCAAGCTATTATCGCTACACCTTATGCTAAAAATATAGAAGTTACAAATCTTTTTACCTTACATGAGGGTATAGAGTATCATGGTGATATCAAGATAAATCAGATGGTTGGGATAGATGCAAAATTTCTTACACCATTAGAAGATTTAAAAATAGAATACAGAGGGGATGAGCATCATTTAACTACGAATATTCTTTCTCATTTACTGGAGGGGTCATTTAATTCCAAAGATTTTAAAACAGCAGTACTTCATATCCAAAGTAAAGAGCCTATATTTTTAGGTCAATATATAACACTTCCTTCAGAGTTAAATCAAACAAAGGCTCAAATAGAGATTGATGCGCCTTTAAATTTTGAGACAAATAGTTCTTATCTGGCTAAAGCAAAGATACGCTCTAATGTTGTTAATCTTGATGCCAATGTGACCTATGATAAAGTACTAAAAGTCATCTCTATTATGGATATACCTAAAGCATCTCTTTTAAAGTCTTATGCAGAAACATTAAAATGGGAACATCTAAATCCAATAAAAGCAGAAGCAATATTAACCAATGGAGATGTTAATGTAGTATTGGATGCCAATAGGGTAGAAGCAAAAGTTAATTATGAGTTAAACAGCAGTAACGTTAATGGAAAAATAAATCTTGGGGGATTAGAAGCAAAACTTTCAGGTATCGCAAAAAAAGAGATGATACTACATAGTAAAATAACGTCTATACCTCTTTTGCTAGAAAGTATAGGTGAAATCTATACTTTGGAAGATATGCCAAATATTGAAGGTAGTTTAGATGTAACAGCACGTATAGATGCACTTGAGTCTGTTGACTTGGAAATGGATTCACCAAAAATTATATATCATTCAGATCATAAAACAAGTCATGAGATAGATGATATCAATATAGTACTCTCTGCACAAAAAGATAAAATAGAATTACAACACTATACACTAACGTATCAAAAAGAGAAAATATATGCTACCAAACCTTCTATAGTTACCCTAAAAGAGAATATAGTTTTGATTTCGCCACTGTGGGTAAATGATCAGTTAAAAGCAGAAGGTAATTATGATTTAAATACCCAAAAAGGAGAGATAACTACAGTTGCAAATAAGTTAAATATAAAACATGAAATTATTGATTTTACTTCTAATATTGATATTAAAACTCTCTTAGATGGTAATACTACAACGGTTAAAGGTGAAATTACTTTACTTGATGGTGATATACATTATGATATCAGTAAAAAGAGTTTTGCTTCAGATAGTGATATTATTATTGTACAAGATATGAAGAGTCAAAAAGAGAGTCCTTTTATGGATGGGTTAAGTGTACAGATAGCAGTAAAAACAAAAAAACCTTTAACATATAACAAAGGTGCTATCGCAATGAGAGCAAATGTAGATGTAGGTATTCATAAATCACAGTCATCAGACTTATTAATACTTGGAGAGATAAATATATTGAAGGGGAGTACATATATTTTTCAAGATAAAAAGTTTGTACTTGAAAAAAGTTTTGTCTATTTTACAGGTAACCCTAATAAACCACTATTAGATATAAAAGTGAAATACAAGGCAATCAATTATGATGTGACTATTAAAATTACAGGTACTGCAGATATGCCACAGATTGATTTTTCTTCAAAACCAAGTTTGAGTAAAGAACAGATACTTTCATTAATATTATTCGATACTGAAGCAGCAGCAGGTACAAACTCTGGAGATGAGATGATGAAAATGATGGGGGGTGCTATGGCAAAATCTGCACTCAATAATCTAGGTATCAAACTAGACCATCTTGTACTGGGAGAAGGTAACAGTATTGAAGTGGGTAAGAAACTTAGTGATAAAGTGACGATTATTTATGTAAATGATACTGTATCAAAAGTAAAATTGAAATATGAACACAGTAAGCATATGGAGAGTGTAATAGAGGTGAGTGAAGAGTCTCAGTCTTATGATATTATTTATAAGAAAGATTTTTAGCTAAAACTTAAATTCATTATGATAAACTTTCTAAGTTATGAATGCCAAACCTACTGTGAAGTAGGGACGGAAAATCATGGGTCTTGTATTTTATATGCCAGATTGCCAGATTGCATATAAGATATGAATATATGTAATCTTACTATCTCTTCCTCCCTTATATGCTAATTTATACTATATATATGTTAAGGATGGGAAATATGAGAAGAGTTTTATATGGATTACTGTTAATAGGAGTATTCTTTTTATCGGGTTGTGATTTTGGTTTGAATCAAATACAGGCAAATGCAGGAGCTGACAAAACAGTGACTGCTGGAGAAAGTGTCACACTCGATGGAAGTGGGAGTACGGCGGGTACAAAAACACTCTCTTATCATTGGGAGCAAACAAAAGGGTCTCCTGTTTCACTACAGGGAGCCGATACAGTACGTGCAACATTTATGGCTCCTGAGGTCAGCCAGAAGGAACTCCTTGTTTTTGTTTTAAAAGTGACAGAAGCTGGTACAGCTACAAGTAGTCAAGACAGTGTAACTATCACTGTTCAAATGTCTCCAGATATTACCAAGCCAGTGATTACTCTTAAGGGTGAAAATCCTGTAGAGATATTGCAAGGTAGTAGCTATACAGATGCAGGAGCTACTGCAAATGATGACAGAGACGGAACAGTAGTTGTTACTTCTACAGGTACTGTTGATACTTCTACTACAGGCATCTACACAATTACCTACACAGCTAGCGATAAAGCAGCTAATACAGCTACAGCAACAAGAACTGTCCATGTAGTGTTACCAGCAGATACAACACCACCTACACTTACGCTTAATGGTGAGAGTAACATCACGTTAAAAGTAGGAGATACCTATACAGAATTAGGTGCTACTGCTACAGATGATAGAGATGGCAATGTTACTGTAGACATAAATGGTACGGTCAATACTTCAGTAGCAGGTGTGTATGTCTTGCATTACATAGCAAAAGATACAGCAGGTAATGTTGCAAATGTAGATAGAACTGTGACAGTCATAGCAGATAATACTAACCCTGAAATAGAAAGATTACGTGATATACTTGATGACCCAAGCATCCCTTACACTACAGATGCAGACTTTAACAAAACAGAGTATGCCAAGCATCATTTAGCAGAAGACAAATCGAAAAAATTAGAACGGGCTCATTATTTGGTCTCTATAGCCAAAGACCCAGACCCCGAATGGTTCTATACAGATGTAAATAAATCAGTTATAGTAACCAGTGCAGGTACAGACCATACTGTTTACCTTAAAAAAATGCGTAAAGATGGCACTGTTTACTCTCCTGTAGATAACGATAAATTACGTTTAGTTGTTCGTATACAGCGAAATAAAAATGACTTCGAATATATTAGTAATGTCAATATTGACCAGTATGCACACTGGGATGGTGCAGGTATATTAAAAATCCATGTACCGGATGATTTGGACAAAGGTCGTCTCATAGTAGGGGTACGACCTAACTTTACAGATGTAGCTACTTCGGCTATAGCAGAGCGTTGGTCTGCTATTATTACTGCAGAAGTATGGCAGGTAAAAGCAGGGGTGAAAGAATTAGACAAGGAAAATGTTCTTTTTCCTATAGATAATACTGCAACAAACCATATGTCTCCAAAAAGTAATTTTACATATGATGAAATATTGGCAAAAGTGCATGAATTAATGACAAATGAAAAAGTATTTGCCTTTCCTGTAGTGGTTGAAAATATGTCATTGAAAATAGATGATAATATATCTTATCTATTCAATAATTCCCCTCGCTTTGGGAAAGTTATTGCACTGGAGCATAGAGGTAATCAAGACTTTGTTTTACTCGCTTCTAATTTATTTGATATTTATAATATTGTTGATGCAAATAATGATGATATGATAAAAGAAGGGGTGACACCTGAATATATTGTTATAAGGGAAGGTGGTAGACTTATAACAGATCAAAATGAATCTGACCCAGTTAAATTTAAATCAAGAGCAAAAAGTATTGGACATGTGGTAGATTTTTTCAAAAAGCATTGTACAGAAGGAGATGCTATACTTACTTTTAATCTTTCTGGTTCCTTGTCTCCTTTAGACCTTGGGTTTGATATGGATATTATAGGAGCTAAAAAAGAGACCAAGTGTACCTTTGAGGCGAGTAGTGAGAAAATAGCGCTACATCCTTCTTATTTTGGTGGCCCTGTAGCTTGGTTTTTTCGGATAATAGGTTCAAAAATCGAATTTTCATTATATGGAAATGCAGAGATTTTGACAAAAGATGCTTTAGGTTTTGGTTTTGAATCGGGCTACACTATTGTAAAGGGAGGTAATTTTAAAGCACTATCTCCTAAAGGGCTATCAAGTAGAGACTTAAAAGATCCTGCTAAACACGGAACAGCTGAGGTAAGTATAAATTCTGGTGTAAAAATGGCTATAGTGGGTATATCTCTACCTGAATTTCCTTCATCTGACAAGTTTAGCAGTGATTTTGGCTTAGAAGGACAATTGGGACTAAAAGGTAATATTGTTGCAACTTTAAAAAATGCTTCAGAAGTAGTAGTAAGCTCTTCGTCCAACTTTTCTATGGGTGCAAGTGTAGACGGAAAAATTGGTTTTACGCAAGGATTAAAAAATTTAGCCAAAAGATTTAGTATAGATCTTAAAGGAGAAATACCGTTTAATATACCTTTGGGTAAAGGTTTTAAAGGAGAATTAGAATTTACTTTTAATTCTGTTTTTGATGAGGGGCAAGGCAAGGCACACATTGTGGGCTTACAAGCTAAATATGACTGGGTAAATAGTTTGCTATCGGCACCTAAAGGAGTACTTTCTATGACCAATAAAGAGAGCTCAGTATGGAATAACCATAGCGAAGACATTTCTTATGACCTTTTAGAATGTGCAAAAGACCCAGACTATAAAATAGACTCTCCTGCCATTGCCTGTGCAGGTTGGATGTGTGGTGTGGTAGATAAAGAAGTGCTACTTTGTAAAGGTAAATTGAGTGTTTCAGAAGTGCTAGCCACTGCAAGAGTGGGAGAGTTGGCATCTACTGGGGGAAGCATCATCAACAAAGCAGGTGATATAAATGTGACTATTAGTGCTAGCCCACTGGAGCCTGACACAACAAGCCTGCAGATGCCAGCAGACTCTTCAGAGTACATCGTGTTTGAAAAGCAATGTAGTAGCCCTGGAGTCAAACATGGTAAAACAATTGTTACGGTAGAGGGCATGATGAACCTTAATGCGGAAGCTCCAAATACTTTGGTCTGTACCGATGACGACACTCACGGAGACCCACACATCGTTACTGGGGACAAGCTAGGGTATGACTACTTTGCTTCAGGAGACTACATACTCTCACGTATTAAAGGTGTCACAGGCTATGAGGTGCAAGCACGTTTCCTCCCTGGCTACCAAACTTCATGGCCACAGGCGGTCTCTCTCAATGTAGGGGGCGATATTGTCGAGATACAAGGTGTTAAAAGAGATGGGCATGGAGATGGTTCTGGTGTACCTATCAATGCTTTGGCTATTTGGGTCAATGGTAAAAAAGGTATATTGGGTAATGATGGTAGATGGGGTTATTATCACGAGGATTCTATCAGCAAACGCATTGCCAAGCTCCCTTCTGGAGGTCTCATAGCTGTCACTCATACAGACTCTAGTAATGTACTTAGCTTTGCTTCTAACCTCACCATCATCTGGCCAGAGGGTAGTCCTGCTCAGAACTATGGAGTGGTACTCTCTGTGGCCAAAAAGGGTGACCCTTTTGTACACATACAGATAGCCCGTCCAGATGATTTCTCAGGACAAGAGCAAGGACTCATGGGTAACAACGATGGTAACCCGAAAAATGACTTCATCAGGCGTAATGGTGAGGTACTTGGCGTTGATCATAACATGAGCTTTACAGAGCTTTATGCACTCTTTGGTACCGATTGGCTCGTACGTCCGTATGAGTCGCTGTTTAGAAACCCTGATGCCATTAAACCAGAGTTTCCTACAGGTGTTGTCACGCTTACGCCTGAGCAGAGAAGACTAGGAGAGCAGGCATGTGCAGCGATGACTGGCTTCTACCGTGAAGCGTGTATCATAGATGTAGGGCTTACGGGAAATGCTGAGTTGGTTAAAGAGTACTACGCCAACACAGATGACCTTAACGCACTTTCAGATGCCATCAAAACCCCAGATGTAGACCAAGCTTACTACACTATGAATGTGCTAGACAAAGTTTACGAAGCAGACTCTGGCTACTACTTACACTACAAACAAGACATCAACATAAGCCAAGTCTCTGGTGAAGGTAACTTTATGTTGCTAGTACGTCCTCCTAGAGGTGCTACAGCTCTGTTAAGTACGGGAGATACAAGCCTTGTAGCAGAAGGGAATTACGCTACACACATAGAAGTAGACTGTACAGAGCGAAATGCAGAAACCAATAATGAGTTTTTCTTGGCCACTGGTGCAGTACAGCTCTGGCTCCAAGACCCACTTTCAGGTACAGCGTCTGAGATGCTTAGTGAGGTAGCCTTGCCATGTACTGATGCCAGTAAAAGAGCAGGGTTTAGTCTAAAAAGAGGTACTAGAGTAGAGCAATCAGACTCTAACGATACCAACTTACACTACACTCAGCCACTAAGCATCGTACATACCAACAGCTATGAGGGGGAGTACATACTAGAACTCACTCCACCACAGGGGGCAGTAGTGAAGCTAAACGAAAGCACTACAGAGTTAAATATCACGGGTAGTGCAGAACGTAACGACACCCTAGAACTAGACTGTAGCATGGCAGAGTCCAATGCCAGCAATGGTAGCATCAAACTCTGGGAGAAAGACGGGCTCTCAGGGAGTAAGGCTTACAACTATGCAAATTACAGTCTCTCGTGTCATAAGGCTAAAGTCCTTAAAACAGGGCAGACTACTAGCTACGCAGACCATGATGACGGAGATTACCAAACAGGAGAAGCACGAAGCTACAGTCGTGATGATGCCAAAGAGGTGGTAACTGACAATATCACAGGGCTCATGTGGCAGGACAACAGTGAAGCCCAAACAGTGACTAAGCCATGGGTGACCCAAGCCAACTACAATGCTGGTAAATACAACGACACTTCAGGAGACACAGCTAGGACATACTGTACTAGCCTTGCTTTAGGTGGCTATGATGATTGGAGACTTCCTACGAGAAAAGAGTTGCTAACTCTCATTGATTATGGACGTGTTAATCCTGCTATGGATACCGTATTTGTAAATAGTGCATCTTACCATTACTGGTCGTCTACTACCTATGCTAGCAATAGCTACAATGCGTGGATCGTCTACTTTGGCTACGGCTACCAGTACGGCAACCGTAAGTACTATAGTCTTTATGTTCGCTGTGTTAGAGCAGGACAGTAGTTTGATTTTTGATTTTAGGAGGGTATGCTATGGTGGGAAGTGAAGCTTTACCCATATACAAGTCGGCATTGCGTTTGGCTGTGTATATGGAGCAGATAGTACGTGGATTTGAGAAGTACCATAAATACACTATGGGTGTAGAGCTTAGAGAAAAAAGCAAGATGCTCCTTTTTAGTATAAATCGTATAAATATGAGCGAAGATAAAGTAAAAGCTCTCTTGACGCTACGTAATGCATGTGAAGATATGAAGATGCTCATACATCTTAGCAAGGAGTTGCAGGCCTTTAAAAACTTCAAACAGTTTGAGCATAGCTCTTTACTTACTGTTACAGTGTGTAAGCAGGCACAAGCATGGCTTAATGCTTTAAAAAGGAGTCGGGGGGGTAGCCATTAATAGAAGTTCCGTAGGTGTGACCATGTCACACCTACGGGTGCAAGAAAATTATTGTCAGGAAGGCTACACGGCATGTTACGCCAGAGTTTACAGACACTCTCTGTGAAGTGTGCGACATTTACTGTGCGGTACTCTTGCCTGTGTGCATAACAGTCTACGCTTATGGCATTTCTGTAAGTAGTGGCATAAATAGAGTACTTATTGAGTGCATCTAACAATTACTGGTCGTCTACTACCAATGCTAGCAATAGCAACAATGCGTGGATCGTAAACTTTAACAACGGCAACCAGAACAACAACAATAAGAACAATAGTAATTATGTTCGCTGTGTTAGAGCAGGAGAGTGAAAGTGTATATATTCTCACAAAAATTGTGGGAACAAGAAAAAGCGTAGGGTTGGCTTTAGCCGACCATTATTAATATATTTTATAATTGGTCGGCTGCACCCCAAGGGCATTTCCGATGGGCAAGCCAACCCTACGGATATAAAGGAGAAAAGATGTTCACATTTCAAAACATTTATAAAGCATATACACAGTGCAGAAAACACAAACGAAACACTATCAATGCTTTGCAATTTGAGCAAAACCTCATAGAAAATCTGTGGGACTTAGTGCATGCTTTGCAAGACAGAAGCTATAAGCCTTCTAGGTCTATCTGTTTTTTAACTAGCTCTCCTAAACTAAGAGAAGTCTTTGCGGCTGACTTTAGAGACAGAGTAGTGCATCATGTACTTGTAAGTGCTATGGAACAAGTGTATGAGAAAAAGTTCATCCATGATGTCTACAACAACAGAAAAGACAAAGGCACGCACCAAGCAGTTAAGCAAGCACAACGCTACATGAGGCAGATACCCAAGGGTTACTACTTGCAACTGGATATTAAAGGTTTTTTTTATCATTTAGTTAAAGATATATTGTATAAAAAAATATATAAACAGATGCGGACAAAAGAGAATGACAACATTGTATGGTTAGCACATACGATTATCTATCATGACCCTACTAAAGAGTATCTGTTTAAAGGGGACAAAAGTAAACTGGCTTTACTGCCTCCACATAAGACACTTTTTAAAATACCTAAAAACAAAGGTCTTCCCATAGGTAATCTTACGTCACAGTTTTTTGCCAATGTCTATATGAATGACTTTGACAACTTTATGAAGAGAAAGCTAAAGGTGAAGCGATATATACGTTATGTCGATGATTTTGTACTCTTTGATGAAAGTAAAGAGAGACTAGAGTCTCTTAAAAAAGAGATAGAGCAGTATTTGACTAAAACATTGCATTTGACGCTACGAGAAGATAGCAAGCTTAAAAGGCATATCGAAGGGTTGGATTTTTTGGGTTATATTATACGTCCAAATTATTGTTTAGTGAGGCAACGTGTGGTTAATAATTATAAAAAGAAAAAAGCACAGTATTTGGAGGCATATGAATATAAAAAAGGTACAATGAACCTTGTAGAGATAAAACAGTTTTTATCTGTACAAGCTTCATTTGCGGGGCATATTAAACACGCGAATAGCTATAATTTACTTAATAAGGTAGGGCAGATAGATGAAAAAAATCCTTTTGATTACGATAGGGCTTAGCATAAGCCTTTTGGCTGACTTTTCAAGAAACACTGATATGGAAATGGTTACAGACAACGAAACAGGCTTGCAATGGCAAGACGATATAGAAGCAAAAAACATAACTATGACTTGGCAAAACGCCATTAACTACTGCGAAGACTTGACCTTGGGAGACTATGATGACTGGAGACTACCCAACATCATAGAACTCAACAGCCTAGTAGACGATACAAAATACGGTCCAAGTATAGATACTACTTTTCAAAATAGTGCATCTTACTATTACTGGTCGTCTACTACCGATGCTAGCAATAGCAGCTATGCGTGGATCGTAAACTTTAACGACGGCGGCCAGAGCTACCGCGATAAGTACGGTAGTAGTTATGTTCGCTGTGTTAGCGCAGGACAGTAATCTGCGTGAGCAGATTGGTTTTTGTTTTTTGAAGAGTGGAGAATGGTTTGGGGCTTTTGGGTTTTGGCTCTTTTTTTGTGGGAGTGACGATGTTATACGTTCAGTTTTGGTTCAATTAATTGATAATTCCATCCCTTGTTTGACTAACTATCCCGCTATATTAAATTAATCTAATTATGTATTGACAAGACATCTACAAAAAGATATAATCATCTAAAGGGTCAAGATATGAAAGTAATACGTTGGAATGAAGAAAAAAATCAACTTCTTATACTTCAAAGAGGTTTGAGTTTTGAAATGGTTTTGGAGAAAATAGAAAACCAAGAAATATTGGCTAGACGTATTCATCCCGATAAACGATATGCACATCAATATATATTTATCGTAAGATTGCAAGATTATGCATGTTATGTTCCTTTTGTAGAGACTAAAGATGAGATATTTTTAAAGACTATCATACCTAGTAGGAAATTAGAAAAAGAGTTTAAAGGAGTCGAAAAATGAAAAAAGATCTATTTATTTATGATGAAGAAGAGTTGGAACTCTTGGAGTCATTAGAAAATGATGAGTGGACAGATGCACCATTGACAGAGAAAATGAAAGTAACTTATGCACAAAGTGCAAGATATAGCAAATCATTAAAAGAGAAAAAACAGACAACAATACGTTTTTCTGTGAATGATTTGGCTGTGGTAAAAGCAAGAGCAAAAGAGATGGGAATAGGATATCAAAATCTTATACAGGCATTGGTGCATAACTATGTAGAAGATAAAAGCAAATTGAAACTATAGAGAATGTCTTACGACAATCTCCCCTTAAAATCTTCATATCCAAACTCACGTAAAATTTCTACTGTGCCATCGGTTCGCTGTATGGCGATACTCGGAAGCTTAATTCCATTAAAGGTAGTGGCTTTTACCATAGTGTAATGCATCTGATCTTCAAAAATAACTTTATCGCCTATTTGAAGAGGAGTATTAAAACTATAGTCTCCCATGATGTCACCAGCGAGACAAGTATTTCCTGTAAGTCTATAGGTATATTTTTTATCTCCAGCTTTACTGGCACCTCTTACTTCTGCTCTATAGGGCATGATGATGGTGTCTGGCATATGTGCTTCAGCAGAGCTGTCTAAGATGGCGATATCTAGCCCATTATGCACTATGTCAAGGACTGTTGTAACCAGTGTACCTGTTTCCCATCCTATGGCCTCTCCAGGCTCAAGGTAGACTTCTACATCATATTTGTTTTTAAAGGTCTTTATGAGGCTTATAAGCTTATCTACATCATAGCCTTTACGAGTGATGTGATGTCCTCCCCCAAAATTAATCCATTTCATTTGAGATATGTATTTACCAAATTTCTCTTCAAAATGTTTAAGTACGTTTTCTAATGCATCTGCACTCTGCTCACATAGGGCATGAAAATGTAAACCTTCACAATGAGATAAAACATCTTCATCCATATTTTGAAGTGTCGTACCGAGCCTTGAGTAGACTCCACAAGGATTATATATCTCTTTGGGAGATTCAGAATATTCAGGATTGACACGTAGTCCTAATGAAAGGTTTGGATTGCTGGTTTTTGCTCTCTCTCCAAATTTTCTAAGTTGTGCAGGAGAATTAAAGATTAGATGATGAGAAATGGCAGCAATCTCTTCTATCTCCTCTTCTTTAAATGCAGG
>JAUTWP010059196.1:0-12706 GCA_033042655.1 Cyathermia naticoides
TCCAATAACCGATGATAAGATAAAAATCAATGTGTTCCAGTGGCGTCGTTAAACAAAACAAACTTTACTTTTTTTTACTTTTGAGCATTACCTAATCATTGAATAGACTGAAAATTACAATATATACGATAATAGAATGGGAGGTGTTTATGGGAAGTGTCAGTTTTTAATTAAAAATAATTGCGGGAGAATATAAGAGTATCTAATGACTTAATGTGATTATCTCTATGTTTGTTGTTTTTATGTACATGTGTATATAAATGTGTTGCTATTATCAGTCTTTCATGTAAGTGCAATTATATATTGATCTAGCAAATTTGTAAAACTTTTTTTGTTGTTTTCATGTTAATAGTCCCTTCTGATGGTGAATCACAATGCAAGCTACCCACACATTGTTGGCTGGAGCCCATTTTTCCTTGTAATTGAATGCCAATCAGATTTGTGTTTTGTTTGTTGAATGTCCTAAGTTTATTAGTGTTTTAGATTTGTGTTCAGTACTAAGATTTTTATCTTAATTGCAAAATAAAGTGCACTCTACCTAAACCAGATTGTTTTATAAACCTTCAACTAGATATTTATCTAGGAATTCTGTGGTACCAAACACCAGCCCATTCACAAGAGAAAGTAGCTCTAAACATTCTCTATTCCTCAGCTATAAATTCCCAATTTCTGTACTTATTCATTTTAATGATGTACTAAGTGGCCTGAAAACATTTCACAATTACAAGTACAGTATAACTAAAATCTTGTTAAATTCCCAACCATATCAATTATTGGAACCTGGCAAAAAATCCTGAATAAATTCCTGATGACTGACAGCTGAAAAACTCTTTGATTACCTAAAAAAAAACCAACAAAAATGCAACATTTTAGTAGCATAGTTACCAAAAAAATCAATTAAATTGTGTAACAAAGATAAGAAATATAAAAAAAAATTGTAATGTTGAAAAATTGAAAATGACATCAAGAAGGCATTCCAAAATATTGCTTTTCACTTTTATTTTAAGTGGGTATAGCAAAAGGATTTTTTCATCTTTTATAAAAACAAAATTATTTGCCAACTTGGCTTTATTTTTTATGTTAGCAAGGCAATATAATTATGTTTGTATCTTTTGTAATACAATTAAGAGTTGCAGACTAAAGTCAAAATGGCTATTTAATCAAAAAGTGCTATAAAAATAGATTTGGAATCAAAAAATTAATTAGTACATCATAAATAATAATAATACAGTTCTGGTTTATTTTGTACTTTTTAAGATGAGAAACAAGAATACTTTTTTATTGCCTCAGGATCCATTGATTAATTCTCAAAAAAGGAAGTCAAATATATTTTAAAAATTAGAAAAAAAACTAAATTTGTGATAATTATTAACATCACTTATTATTATAAATTATAATAATTATGAAACTTTAAAATAATATCTAAGACATAACTAGCAGTGGTAGGCAATGGGGACAGTTATCCCACACCATCCTATACAAATAACTTTTTGACCAGAAATTACACTAGAATGCACCAAAAGGAGGTAATTTTTTTTAAATTATTCCTGTCTGTGTTTAGATCATGACATTGTGTATCCTAATTTTTATTATTTTTTGCTTCCTCAATATTTTTAGGCTAAATATAGCCTTGTTGTTGCTTGTTATTATTTATTACATATTCACTTTTACTGGATATATGTAAATATATTTATTTTGTTGGAAGTGCATGTACATGTAACTATGGAATATTACTCAATACTATATACATATTGATGTTTAGTCAAATAAAAATGGATAATAAAAGTGCTTATCAGTATGTATTATTTATACAAACATGTTGTTTTCTTTTTAGTTACCGGTACATTAAATTGGTACCCAAAAGATGTGATTTAAAACCAAAACGATGTAACTTAAATTATCAGGCAAAGTGGAGTACAGCTAAAGAGGTAGCATGTCGGCCTGTATTTAGCCATTGGTCATGGGGTCGATCTTTCTTGATGGATCCATATGCAGTTTAGGCAATTTTCTGTTCCAACCAGTGGTCTACAACTGATTCATCTTGAAAGCTGTTAGGTGCTGTCCTATCCTATATGTGGGAATGTACTTATTCATTCTGTGTTCAACCTCCTGTTGATCATGGTTTAGATTTGGAATCTGGTTCTGTTGATAAAAACCACTGTTAAGTCTTCTTTGAAACCCATAATTAATTAATTTGATAGCCAATGTTGCTTAGCTCAGCCAGTACTTTCCTAGTTTTATTGTAGAGCGTAGAGTGGCAGAATTGCAGGATATGGTCTGGGGACTGTGGTCCTGTTTGACATGGACATTCATCAGACAGTGTCTGCCAGTTTTGGATGGTAGGTCTATATATGGGATCTGAAATGGCAGTGACAAGTTCTTAGCCTGAAAATGGTTGTCTATTGCCAGGTATTGGTATCTTTTCAGATTTGGATCCTTGGTTCAGG
The DNA here is from genome assembly GCA_033042655.1 of Cyathermia naticoides. Lineage (NCBI taxonomy): Eukaryota > Metazoa > Mollusca > Gastropoda > Neomphalida > Neomphalidae > Cyathermia > Cyathermia naticoides. Next base: position 2,448 of record JAUTWP010059196.1, read on the forward strand.
TCATAGCGAATGTCCACATAAAACTCAAAAGACACAGTTACAGGTCTAGCCTTAATCTTCACTGAGATTTAAAGGTGTTTTTTTTAAACTTATTTTTGCCAAAAAATAACAATATAAAATAAAAATGATTTTTAAAATCTGTCGAGATTAGTCTAGCCTAGGCCTAGAAAATAAAATCCAACATTAAATTGGTGTAACCCAGTAATCTCTGTGGCAATTTACAACGATACATTAATTATTAATGAATCATTTATGACCCCTCATGAGTATGATGTATGATTTTTGGGGTGTTTATTTATGTCAGTTATTTAGAGTTATCTCCCCACAAAGCTGATCAAAACAACCAAGATGTCAGAAACTACAGCTACCAATTCTGTTCCAACAAGTCGGCGAGACAGGGTAAAATCTGATATATGCTATACCCATCGTGGTGCATGAGTGTACAAACATATATTAATTACAGTGCATTGTAAAATGCTGTCGCGTTGACTTCTAAACACATGTATAAACTTAGGACTGTCACTTCACTTTCTGTTTCAGTGTTTCGATCAATCATTAACTACTTCCGGAATTAACTAAGTCTAAGATTTAAAATGTGCTTTATTTTTAAAAAGAATAACATAATTTTATTTATCTAGAAATACTCGCACATATAGTGTCACTTTCTAGTTGTGTGAAATTGTATAGAACTATGTAAATAAACTCATTTGATCATGACTCATGAGTGTACAAACATTTAAAGTAGCACTAGCAGTGTCTGTTTTTAAAATATTTAACCATTTAGAATATATCTTGTACGTTTGTTTGATGCGCTCCATTCATCTAACACACCGATTTGTTGTATCTAAATTAGATCATGAGAAATAGACTTTAAATCTTCGAAGCGGGTCGCCAACTGTCTGCCATCACTATGTCGTAGCGCTATTCGCGTGACCTAAATGTGGAACAGCAGTATCATTGCGTCAAAAAATGGAGCGTGGTGCACATCAAACAAATGTAGAAGATATATTCTAAATGGTTTAAATATTTAAAAAAAACAGACACTGCCACTTTAAGATAATCTTTTGAATTTGCTTAGAGTCAGACTTAGGTTAAACTTCGAGATGTGATAGAGTAGAAAAACATCTTTAGAATTGCTCTTAAACATTGATTGGATTAAATGTTATTTCTATTGTACCAGTCTATCAGATAGTGTTACAAAAGTGAAGTATCCAAAATAACTAACACTTGTACTATTGGTGCTCTTTTTGTATTTTCGTAATTACACATGTGCCAGAGAAACCAAAACTGCAGCTATGGTCTAATTATGTAACGGTGCTGTAATTGTATCACTGCCAACTGCACCAAAAGAATGTCATATATGCATTATGATTATTCAATTCAAATATTTATTGCTCACTTATAAAGTTATATCTTTGTAAAATATTGAAGGCGAAGGCAATATATCATATACAATGTTGGAAAGAGCACAACCATTTACAATGTCAGCATGGCAATACACCAATACAAAATCAGTCCATGACCATTGGTATTCATTCAATTATAATCAGTGACATCCATTTGTTGACAAAATATTGTCTATCAAATTAGACCTTTAATAAGTTATCAGTGTATTTTGCATCAAATTCTACAAAAATCTATTTACTAAATTTAAAATTAACTTGTTTACCCGGGCATTCTGTAGCTTGTGCAAAATGGAATTTATTTTGGCTTTAAAGGTAAAAAACTGTTTTTATGTCATTTTATGTTTTCTGCACAGGTGATGGTGGGAGAGCTCCCTGGTGACTTCCTTCGTTTTTCAGGACAACAAAACCCGCAAAACATGGAAGATGCCAGAATAGCACAAATATTACAGGTATGTTATCACATGGTTACAGTACAGGTTCAGTATCCAGTATAATAAAGGTCAAATCTCAACATGAACTCAGGACTATTCTTTTGGTAAGCTAATAGAGTTCATTAGGGGCCATTCACAAACATTGAGATGTAATTTTAATTAGATTTATCATTATCTGTTGTAACTTTTTACCTGAGATAATCTCAAATTAGAGTTTGTTATTTTATTCCCCTGAGGAAGTTGAAACATTTTTTTTAACAAAACTTGTTTTTGATAGCTTTTAATACTATTTTATTATATTCTATATCAAATTAATGTAACAATTCTGAACTTTTATCATTATTAATAATTATGTTTTTATTATTAATCCTGACAGGTAAGCACTGCTATTTGTATTTCATATAAATCATCGTTGTATATCTGCAGGCACAACAGCAGGCTGGGGTTCAGATGACTAACTCTAATTTAGCTGGACGTCTTAGTATCACAATAGCAGAGGCAAAACTTAACAAGAACTATGGCCTTACAAAGATGGATCCATACTGCAGAATCAGATTGGGTCATTCTGTGTTCGAAACAACCACTGCTTACAATGGAGCCAAAAACCCACGGTGGAACAAAACGGTTCAGATGTATGTGTTTTGTAAAAAATAATCTTATAGCATATGACAGGTTGAAATTACTTCATGGATTAATCTCATTTTAATTTTGTGTCAGAACACAGAATTTTATGAGAATTATTGTTCATTCATGTGTTGATAACAGGTCAGGTCATGTTATTTAATGTCTACATTCAGAGGTTGTGACGAGGATATCACGGTCAAGCATATTTTGCTTGATTGTGTTGACTTTTCACAACAGCGCTTAAACATTTATTTTCTAGGGTTCCTGGAGGGAAAATTTTATCTTTTTTAAAAGAGATAGACTTTACGGACATTTTTAAATTAATGTGTTAAAATTTATGTTCTTGATTTTAAATGTATTTTTGGCATGTTTTTCATGCTTTATTTTTAATATGTCATTAAATTGATTAATATTACTCGTCGCAAATGGGTGAAAGATTCTCGCAGCGATGTTAAACTAAATATTCACTCACTACATTCAGAGCCAGGCTGTTATAGCAGATGCCTTGCCTGGGTGCTGTTTATGGTTCAAGCCATCCTTGAATGACAAATTTATTTACCTGAAATTCAATTTTAAATTTATATATAATTTATTCTGTAATTTATACATGTGTAAATTGAATGATTGATTATCTGGTTTAAAACCATTGAACTGGAATCCAAGACAATATTTTAAAATTTCATTAATAAATATTTATTAAAACAATTAAGTTAAAATGTTGTGTTGTCATTAAATATAAATACAGTCAAACCTGCTCAAGTGGCCACCTGTAATAAGCAGCCACCTCTCTTCAAAGGTCACTTTTATTGTCTCCCAAATCAGCTAATTTAGTACAATATAACCTGAATTAAGAAGCCACCTGTCTTAAGAGGCAACTTTTTATTACTGCCTTGGGTGGCTGCTTAAGACAGGTTTTACTGTATTTTCAGATCTTCTATTTATTATTCTTTCATTTGATAATTTTTGAATTTTAGAATGCTTCCTAAAGGAGTTGATTCCCTCTACCTTGAAATTTATGATGAGGTAAGCTTACACATAACATTGTGTCATAAAGACATAATATTTTGTGAATGATTGTTTTGTTAGACTATCCAATCATGTGAAAATAATGTTTGTTTTATTTAACAATGGCAGTAGAGCACATTGACTGTTTTTTTTAACATCAAACATATGGTAATTTTGACAGTTTTTTACAGGAAAAATGCTGCAGCCACATAGGCTACTCTTTTTGATAACGCAAGGCTTTTATATGCACTTCCACAGACAAAACAGTAGATATAATACCACTGTTTGTGATAACCAATTGTAGATGACTTGTTGGAAAGGAAAATATCCCAAACTGCAAAGGGATCCACTGAGAAGATTGATCCTATTACTGACCACTTCATATGCAGACATGCTACCATTTGAGCCACGTTCTGCTCCTACAATCATGTGAAACCGCTTATGATTACCTGAAATGTTTTTGTATAACCTGTGAATTAGTCATGCAGATATTCAGTTTCTCAATTGTCATTTTAAAAATTATTATTTACAGCGGTCATTTACAATGGATGACAGAATTGCTTGGGTTCACGTCACAATTCCAGAAGCGACACTTTCTGGTGAAACCTCAGATAGTTGGTTCCCTCTGAGCGGACGTCAAGGAGACGAGAAGGAAGGAACGGTCAACATTGTCATGTCATTCACAGTAAGAATAAACTTTAAAACAAAAAAATCCACTGGCCACATATTGTTTTATTTGAAATGCATTTTGACCAGAAGTACTGGTACAATGAATATGCTAAAATGGACATTCTAAGGAAAAAATTACTACTGCTGGGTAATATTTAATTGCAGGGATATTTCCAGAGGGTAAAGTTATGTACCCTAAAATTTCAGATTATTTTAGTTTTTATACTGTTAAAAAGATGTTTATGTTTTCCTGTATGATTCGGTGTGACATATATCAATGAAACAGTCTCAATCATAAAACTATCATTAAATATGCAGCAGTGGCGGATCCAGAAATTCCATTTAGAGGTGGCCCCCAATGACAAACCTAGGGGCCCCAAACGTTTCAGAAAATATTTACAATGTATCTCACCAGTGTCACATATAATAATTAAAAAGAGCCTACCCTAAAAAACTATTCTGCACTAAACACTGAATTGTTAAAATTGTTTTGTACAGATCTGTAGACATTTATAAACAACCCTCAATGAGATAAAAATAAATAAAAAATTTGATATCCTCCTGAGATAGTATTTGTAACCAATTGTTTAATTAAAATTTATCTCTTTTTAGCCTGCAGCAGAACTACCAGCATCGTCTTTTACCCAGTATGGTGCGGCTCCCATGATGATGCCGATGCCGATGTACTATCCTACAATGCAGCAAGTTGGTATGTACATTAGACTACGTGTAAACCAGATCCCCTTTAAACTGGAATCCTGTCAAAACCAGACGAACAATTCAGTCTCAATGTGTCCATTTAGTATAAATCTAACCCTAAAAACCGGACATATCACTAGGTCTCATTGGTGCCCAGTTTAAAGAGGTTTTACTGTAATTGTAAATACACAAAGTATTATGCCAGTGTTACCTATCATCACGATTTACTACAATGCAGCAAGCTGGTATGTAGGCCCTAATGATAAATACATATGAAGTATTATGCTAGTGTTGCCGATCATCACGATTTACTACAATGCAGCAAGTTAGCATGTAGGACCTAATGATAAATACATATGAAGTATTATGCTAGTGTATTACTGATCATGATAATGTACCATACTACTACCCCTTTACATTTAGAGCTATTTTTCTGTTCCAACTAGTGATCCACAATTGGTTCATCAAAGACTGATGTATCCTGTCATGTTTGTGGGAAAATGCATAAGACCCATTGCTGCTTATCAACAAGTCTGGGGTGTCCTTTCCTTTATCAATGTTAATAATGAAAACATTCTTAAACAGTGTAGGAACAGTGTGGCTCAGATAAACTGGCATTTATTTCCAATACATTTGTACTTATTGAAGTTATTCCACTTGGCTGAAATATTTTAAATTCTAATTAATATTGATGTGAAAGTAATTGCAATTCTCTTTGTATCTGAAAACAGTCTTAGGAACAATATCCAGATAATGTTATCTCTGGTGAAAATTTTATTTGAATTTTTCAGTTGTTGGTGGAGTAACTCCCCCAGCCGCAATGTATGCACAGATGCCCCAGCAACCTCAGGGTGCAGCATACCCACCGCAGCAACCACCAGTACCACAAGGTCCACTGTATACCGAGGATGATCTCAAGCAGGTCAAGGACATGTTTCCTAATATGGATGAAGAGGCCATTAAGACTGTGTTCGAGGCTAACCGAGGAAACAAGGACAGTACAATCAATTCTTTGCTTTCTATGACAGCAGACTGATTTACACACAACTTAATGCACCAATTACTTGACTGTTTGGTGTATTCAAACACAGTGTTGTGACAAAGTGTGGCTAACAACAGCTTATTGTCAATATTCCAATGAACATCTGTACTTTTATTATTCCAACGTTGATCAATATTATCTTCATAAAAATGGATAACACATTTATATTTTAGGTAGAAGATTACTGGAGGGAATGGAATTTTTATTTTATTTTAATAAACTCCAGTTGATATAAAATGTTGCATAAAATATTAAGTTCAGGCTCTTTTACTAGTAGGATTAAGCATCTAAAAGCATATAATTGTCTGAATGGTTTTTTTTAACTGAGATTCATATGTGATCCCTACATTGGTTTCTACACAATGCATTGTTTAGCTACTTGTGTATCTATGTAATCAATGAATTTATTTACAATTTTAGTATACACACTTTCTTATATTTCACCCATTATAATATATGTTTCATTATTAATTCTCATATATTATGTTGGTGTTTATTGGGTTGTTCACAATTAACTTCAGTCATATGATTGCAAGATTCAAAATCATTATTTGGAAGTTTGATCAATATATTTATGTCTTTACATATATTTCAAACATTGTTGTAATTTGACATTTATGTAAAAACACAACCATACTCATAATTCAGTTAAAATATGAATATTAAATAAGCTCATATTTGGAAATGAAATAAATTTGAGAAAGAAAATATGTCCATTCATATCTTATTGTAATGTCTAGTCTTTGATGAATACCGGTACTTAAGTGAAACAAAAAAAAACAGGGAGTAGACTTTTTTGTGCACAGTTCAAACGTGATTTACATTTTTGCATGTTATTCTAACACATAAAGTAAAACACATATTAAATTAGCTTAGGAACCAATCATTCTTGTTTGTTTTTTTATCCACCTAATGGTTGATTTTTCCTTTTTGCTTTTTTCATATGCTTATAAAATAACATTTTCAAAGTTTGGCATTGCAGTGTGTATAGCATTTTGTTTCATATCTTTAATATTAATATTCTGTTATATATATAGTAAAAAATTGTTTTAAAATCTCAGGTTAATTGTTTTTTTAAATGGATCAGTTTTTGGCAATTTGAATGGTTTAATTGCTGTTTCATTTAAGATTATAAATTGATGAACTGAAATCACACTAATTAATTTTTTTTAAATGTCATAGTTTGTGTGGTCGAGATAGTTTCATAAAGATAATTTACAATGCTTACATCTGTGATTTTTATAGCAGTCATTTAGCCATAAAATTGTATTTTTAAATTTTACATTTATAATAAACATTGATCTTTTTAATAACATTGCTGGATAATTATTTAAAACAGTTACAAATAAACCATTCTATTTCATTATCTCATACGTCTTACTGAAGATTGTAGATATATCCATAAAAAGGGTTATTATTATTAAATTAAGTAACTGCAAGTATAACTACTAGAAATACAAAAATCAATGTAAAGTAATATAGAAGTTATTTAGTTTATGTTTGCACCAAATAAAAATACTTACAAAATTATAAGTACATGTATAAAGAATTTAGCAGAACAATTACAAGTGGTAGCCAGACACACACATAGATATTATAAAGAGTAGTTTACATTTTCTACTTGTTGTAAAGGTCTGCTTTTAAAATTATATAGTAATGATGAGTTCAATGTGTATATGTATATAATTGTGGTGTAAATAAACAAATATGAATCAAATGAATCAACCATCTTGTTTGATCTTTTTTTGTTGTTAATACATGTATTGTGAAAATAACAATTACAACTTTTGATTGTTAAACTTGGCCATGAAAAAAGATAGCAATTATCACTTACACTGCAGGCATTGTAGTAAACCTGACATTTCTAACCCATTGACAAAATAAACCAGTCTGTTTTTAAGTCCACCCAAATTTGAAAAAAAAAGTATATGTGCAACAAATAATCCAAAGTTGATTTTCAATAATAATATTTAAACAAAATGTATGTATATATCAAAGAAATATAAAAAAACGAACATCTGACAAATTTCTTTCATTTTTATGGCAGTAGCTACACACATTTATGTGTTCTGAATAGATGCAAAACATTTAGAACCACATTTATTCTTCATTTTGGTTGTAGCAGAGGGTAACAATGTTATGTAGTAAAGGTATTATGCTGATAAAGAAAAACAAATGATTAGTTATGAAGTAGCTTTATTATACAATGAGTTGAGTGCATGAACATTCATTCACAAATATGACCCTCCACAGATAACTACTGGTAGGTAATGATGGATTAAGTTGTACTTTTTTATCAATCCTAAATCTCTATACATACACTGATGGACAAAAGAAACTATCCCAAGACTGAGATTACTGAAAAGAAAACATGAACATACAACACTGCATACATTAAATATTTTTTTAGAATGTTTTGTCATATTGCGAAAAGAAAAAAAAGCTAATGAATAGTATATCTTTTGAATGTGCAACATGTTTTGGTTTTTCTTCAGTAGTCTTGGTGTACTTTCTTTTGATCGTATTTTTGGTTTTTCAAATTCAACAGGTACTGAAGCTTGAACACAATAAACTTACACAACAAATGTACTGGTAATTGATCAACTTCATAAACATTTACAAAATGATTGGCATTTCATTAACTATATTAAATATACAAATACAAGTTTAATGACACATTATGATTTTTATTAAACATTAAAAAACCCAAATATGTTAAAATTTCATAATGAGACTATCATGATATTTTAACAGAAATTTAATGACATAATTTACTCACTGAGTTTAACTGATATAATTTCATACAATCCCAAATGTTTAAAAAGAAAATGAGATTGCAGTCATGATAAAAACACTATACAGTGACTTCAGAATCCAAATGTTCAATACTAACACAGTACATATCTTAATTTTCTAGGAAACAAGAAAATGGTAGCTAAAACACTTTGGTTCTAAAGCGATGACATGATGAATGCTTTCTCTATTATATGTGCCTTTCTGCATTATATGTGCATCATACTTCATGCATTTAATCTCAGTTATATTCCAGACACCACAGCTTTACTTCTTACGAAGAAATATTCTTGGCTAACAGGTTAAAAAAAACTAAATGCATGTTAATAGATGAATTCCTTAAGACAACAGAAATTAATATGGTCTCTTTGCTCTTTATGGTGGCGCTTGGTTTGGTGGTGATATAGCATTGTCCAAATAATCTCTGATCTGAAATTAATTAATATGGCCTCCTTGCTCTTGATGGTGGTGGTCCTTGGCGTGGTGGTGATATAGCAATGTCCAAATAATCTCCGATCTGAAATTTCTTCATCGCTAGAGTTACTGAATCATCTGCTGTTTTTCGTCCTGAGCATGTTGTTCCTATTTCTCGGAGACGGTAGGTGGGTGATCTTGGGTCAGGGTATACGATAGCAAAATCAAAGAATGTTCCCTTTCTCCTGGCATCAGGGTTTACCTCTTTCACAAGACTTGTTAATTCCTTTAAAGTTGCATCTAGCCTAAAAATCAACAAAACAAAATCAACACATTTCCAATCTAAATGCATGGCTCATTTCGGTTGTGAGAATAATTCTCCACATATATATTTTTCTGTTGAGTACCACTTTGCCATGGACCCAATTTTTTTTAGTCACACCTTTTCAGTTCTGTTACAGTCACACAAATATATACAATGCTTTTACTTAATGGTCAAATAATTTAATACCACATTAACAGTTTTTAAATATAGTAATTAACTTTGTCTAAACTACCCCACTCATGTGTAAATATTGCTGAACCATACATATATTTTTCTACCTAAAAATAGTAAAATTCTGTATCAAGAAAAAACAACAACATTAAAATAAACATTCATAGAGTCCAGTTTGACAAAAAAAACATGACAAAATTTATTTATTCTACTTTCTAGGATGGATTGAGGAAAGCTTATTCAAACCTGGATCTAATCATAACAAAATTCATATAGAAAACAATAAAATATCAATATACAGTACTTTCTCTCAGATCCTTAATAATCTTTAATAATATCAATACATTGTATTCTATTAATTTGGTATTCTTAAAATCCCTGTAAATGTATGAGATAAATTAATAATACCATGTGTATATTTGTAGTTCATTAGTTGGTGTATTTCCTCTGGTAAACTCACTGAGCATGTGATGCCGACCTGTGCTACAAAACACCCTCAGAAGTAGGGGACATGTCTGGAAATAAAAATAAATAATTCTGTAAATGTAATATACACATGTATATACAGAACTTCACATACGTTTTTTTCGCTCCTATTTATTCCACGAGTTTATTGTGAGCAAGAATATATATACCACGAGACCGCATAGCGGTCGAGTGGTATGTACTTGCGCACAATA
>JAUTWP010059307.1:0-12706 GCA_033042655.1 Cyathermia naticoides
TTAGGTATAGAGTTAAACATGTTTATCCTCTAACCTGCAGATATTTTACATGTTAGGTATATAGTTAAACATGTTTATCCTCTAACCTGCAGATATTTTACATGTTAGGTATAGAGTTAAACATGTTTATCCTCGAACAGTAGATATTTTGCATGTAAGCTAAAGAGCATTAAACATGTTTAAATTTATATGTTCTTCATACGTATGACTCCATATCTTGATAGTGACCGTCACTTTGTTTGCTATTTAAAACTGGTTCTGCTTAGGTAAGCAAACAGCCAGCATTCGCATTCAGAAAACTTTTCTCAGAATTCCAGTGATGCATTCAGTAGTAAAGTAATTACTAGTCTGGATTTTGTGTTAAATATTAAATCTTTTGTAATACAACAAAAATAATGTGAGTGAAACAGATGTTACTGAATGCACCACTGGTCATGCGTTTACCTATAGCTACACAAAACTGACAAATGTTGTACCAACACCATAAAACATGAAAAGTAGGCATTAACGTGATTCAACACATCAACATGCGTAAGCCTAACAGTTTATACACGTAAGCAAAATGATGCGTCTTCTATGTTCCATTTTCCTCAACATTATTATTCTGCGAAAGTAGAAACAGCACTATTTTAAGTTTTCAAAACTCAGTAAGACTGTACGTGAATTTTCTCACACTCTTGTACAGTCTAAAATTTTGTTCAGGCAACACAAATATTGCTCAGCTGCAGATGTCAGATAAGTCTTGTAAAAAAACACATTAGTCACAGCAATCTGTATCATATGCACCTGCGCACAGCTCATCTCACCCCGTAGTAAGTCTGTAGGGCGTCTAGAGAGGGGTCTCGGCCACGGAATCGTCGGAACACTTCGCTTGCGGAAACTCCACCTCCAAGTGAAAGATACGTATCACGGAAACTGAAACAAAGAGAGTTGAAATTTAGTACACAAGTCTTGAATGGAATTTGTTATTCGATGTTTTATTACTGTAAAAAGAAATATCTTTGCAAGAAATATTAACACAAAAATCGTGAAATTTAAATTACAATGCAAACTTAATTCCCCCGAATAAATCTACTTTGCACCAAACAGCTTAAAATTGAATATATTTTATTTAACTCAAAAACTGCATACATAAATATGATGCAAAATGGTGAGTTTTGTTGGAATTTTTCTGACTAGCAAATTTACAAAAAGGCCAAGTTTAGTATGAAAATGAACCAACCGTCTTCCTAAAGCTTTTCTCTTCTCCTCATTGTCGAGTCCCACTTCTTCAAACGTTGCAAACAGGTCAGCGGCAATCATCTGCAAACACAAATCTCATTTAATATTCAGAAAACCAATAATGGGATGCGAGTGAGTGGTGACATCACACTTATCATTACCGTATTTTCCAGACAATAGCACTCTATTTATGTTTTCATATTGGAGGTGGCGGTTTATATAACGGTGTGCTTTATATATGAATTATATTTTTAATTTCAAATAATGTATAAGGCATTCTGTAAGTAGGATGTATTTTGCATTTCGAAACGAATTGGTTGGAACAGCTGATTGTCGTTGCGTTAAATCATACATTATACATCATTACATGTGGCATATGCATGTTAATATCGCAATTACGATAATATGACAATGCAACAATAAATACTTATCAGTGTTGCAATTAATTATACTGACCACTTAGCACTATCACAAGTCTACACTGCCAGTGTGAAAAATGTTTGCAAGAAGTATCACCTATTGTTGATAATTAAACCGATTAAAAACCAAACGAAAGCGGAAATACCAGAAATGAAAGTTGTTTTAGTAATTATAGCTTCCTGCCAAACTGGTGCATGCGAGATGTCACGTGACACCGATCGATAACAGCACCTCAGTTGTGCAGTGGTTTTAGGCTATTTATAGACTGCTTGTTTAAAACACACACATTTTTAACAGTATGACTGAATGTTTGGAATTACATATAAAGTAAGAAGAAAAGTTTGTTTTATTTAATGCCACTGGAACACATTGATTTTTATCTTATCATCGGCTATTGCACATCATTCATATGGTAATTTGGACACATTTCTTTTAGAGGAAACCTACTGCTGCCACATAGGTTACTCTTTTCGATAAGCAGCAAGGGATCTTTTATATGCACCTTTCCTTGGAATTACTAGTACAGAATAATTTAACAACCAAATGAAGATAAAAAGTCAACAAGAAATTACTTTCAGATGTAGGTGTAAAATGCACAATTGTTTATAAATGTGGAGAATCACATCGCTGCAGTAAGATTCTGGTTTATCATCACAACAGATAGATTATAATTGAGACTTTTACCTCGGACCACTTGTGTCCGTACAGCGAGGCCTCCTGCATGTCACTGAAGATCTCCATCAACGAGCACGGATGATTGTCATCCTCATACAGCGGGATTGGCATGAACTCATTCCACGTCTCAGCCATCAACGAGTTCCAGTGATTTTTACTAAAAACAATCATTAGTCATCATTCAAAACAATCATTAGTCATCATTCAAAACAATCATTAGTCATCATTCAAAACAATCATTAGTCATCATTCAAAATCATTTATTAGTCATCATTCAAAACAATCATTAGTCATCATTCAAAACAATCATTCACTAGTTATCATTCAAAACAATCATTCATTAGTCACCAATTACAACTTAAAAGGCTGATTTCAAAAACATTGACTTGTTTTATAATTTTGATTGAATGTAATTTTCATTATTTTAATCTTTTATAAGCAAATACGTGTAACAAGATAATGTTTTATCATTTTTATTGAATGTGTTTATAATTTCATACAGCTCGAGTATTACAGTAAATCTGTTGACCTACCTTATGTGCATTTCCATGTCGTATGCACTGTAATATAAATTCACCATCATGTCGAAACCGGCCATGTGTTTTTTAGCTGAAAGCAAAACAAGTATATTTGTAAACAAAACGCATCTTGCATTCCAAACCAAATAATTGTAGACGTAAATTACTGAACATCTTCAAAAACATCAATAACATCTTTTTATAACAGACAGTTCTAAATCCATATTAACTCTCTAAAAATTAGATACAAAAAATTGATTTGGAAGTAAAAGTCTATACCGTAAGGCTCAAATTAACGATGGCACCAGCAGAAATTGCCACTAGTTTTGTATAAATTGCCATAGTTAACTTTTAACAAATTGCTGTACGTTGAATCAAAATTGTCATCAGTGAGTCTTTCACCCACAGCAAACAAATTTCAAAATTGCCCTGTGTTAAAAATTCTTAAATTCAAGACCTGTAGTTTTGTGTTAAGAGGAGTCAACTGTAATTATAAACATGAAACAACATAAACAGTAAAATGTAATAATAAAACAACATTTGTTTGTATTGTTGCTTCTGTAATTCCAGATTTTGCAGTCAAAATACTTATATCACGCATGTACACTAAACGTGTTTATTTTTCATTTATCTGTTCTTAATTTTAAGCAAATTTTAATATTGATATAGTGGTTTAAATATGTTGGACAACTCAAGTTATCCATAGATAAATCATTGAAAGGTAGATTTAAAAACAACTCTGCGTTACTTTCCAAATTGTTTGACTCCCCTTTCAACGATTACGAAACCTCATAGTCTAACATATACTAAAATGTTTCAATCCTTTGTTTTATTATGTTATTATTGTTCAGGTTTTATACATTGTATTTGAAAAATATTTCCTATAGTATTAGTTAGATTTCAAACACTTTATAAACATATTTACCATACTAACCAAACCTCTTATTAAAATTAAATATACAAATTTAGTTTTGGTGTTGTATTTATAAGGATGCCTACATTTCAAAAGATTTTCCATCATGTCGCTTGGCATGGTCTTTCCTGTTTCAAAATGTCCAGTGATGCTCTGGAGGACATCGGGAACGTACAGCCACATCTGCATGAACTTGGCACACACGTGAATGGCATCCCACTCAATGTTGCGCTGGCCGGCCAGCTCACTGTATGGAACAGTTGTCAACATCTGTTGTAGTCCATGGCCAAACTGTCAAAACATAAACATTTTTATATCCAATCAGTAAAGAAAACATCAACTATGCAACAAAGCTGAGTGCTATTGAACAACTGAATTCCTGAAATAAAAAAGGACTAATTACAAGGAAATGTGTGGGTTTTTTCAGAAGAAAAGAAATAAAATCTAAAGTATGAAATGACACCATATCCATTTTACTACATATTTCATGGGTCTAACGGAAGTAAATTTACAGAATATAAACTTGTGAGAAATAATGCGAAACAAATAAAACCTAGGACTCTTTTGTCGGGTTTCAAAAGTTAAGTTTGTTTTATTTTATTTAAGGACCCACTGGAGCACAATGTTTATTTTACCACTGGCTATTGAATCTCATCGTTTCATTACATAACACAAAATCATGCAATCTTTTATCCTGCCCATCTTCAATTTTCAACATCTAAATACAAACGGAAGATGGGCAGGATAAAAGATTGCCTGATGTTCAATGGAGAAGGGGTTATATTTTCAACATCTAAATACAAACATAACCCCTTCTCCATTGAACATTATGTAATTAGTGAATGGGTCCATACACATTTTTTAATTAAAAAAACCCAATCCTTAATTGTTCCATCCGATTATGTATGGACATTTTTGTAACAATTCACGAAAGAAAATGTTATGAAATATCTTTAAATTAAGTTTCAAAATGTCCATGATTTTCTAATAAACCAGAATAAAATGCTCAATATACTGAACATCAGTGAAAATGCAGTGGTTTTAATATTGATATAAAAATTATTATTGAACATTTTCAATGGTGTTCAGTATATGTTTATTGGATTAAAAGAATGTTGATTATAATCACCTGCAAGAACAGTTTCTCAACATCACTGAAATCCATCAAGATTGGTCCATTCTTTAAACGAGGGGGTGCAAGGTTCATAATAAGACATGAATATGGTTTAGCACCAATCAGGTCACTTCTCTCTGACAAATAAAATTTTAAAAAGATATTAATAACAGATACTAATAGTTTTCTTAGTTTATTCTTTTTAAAGGTCAAATAATTACTGAAAAATTGTGTGTTTTTTTAAAGATTTCATTTATACTAGATATAGGAACCCGATAATAGTTAAAATTTAAAAGTAGTTTGTTTTTCTAATTATTATTTTCTAAATAAATGTTAAAATTTTAAAATAGTTTTTTAAAATTATTTTCAACTGAATACAAAAACCCAATAATTGATAAAACTGAAAACATTTTTAGAAATCAAATTATTGTTACATATTGAAATGTACCCAACAATAGATTGAATTAATTAAAAAAAATTCTAATATTCAAACAAAGTTAGAATTTAAATGTTATCAACAGTGAAGGTGTAATAGACAGTTATATGTTTACACAATCAAATACTGACCCCTTCCCATTTCCATCCACGAACCATGAAACTTCTCACTGGGTCTGGCAAGAGGATCAAAGAAAAATGAACTGATATAGTCACCTGGAATAAAGCAAACAAAAACATGAGAAATTCAACAATAATATCATAAAGTTGCATATTTGTGTCTAACTTACAATTCTGATAACATTGTACTATTTGATATCTTTCTGTGAAATTATCAATACTGATCAAAAATTTTGATTAGCAAAAAATATAAATTAATTAGCAATTAGAATTGTGTATATAGTATTACTTTTAGAATTGTGTAGTGATCTCAGAAACTTGCACAATGATACAAGACTCGATACTGAAGAAAATGTTCCCGGTATTGTGTATAGTATTACTTTTAGAATTTTTTAGGAATCTCAGAAACTTGCATAGCGATACAAGACACGATACTGAAGAAAATGTTCCCTGTATTGTGTATAGTATTACTTTTAGAATTGTATAGCGATGTTGAAAACTTGTATAGCAATTCAAGACACAATACTGAACAAAATGTTCCCTGATATGACATTTTATCACTTACCATTTTTATCACAAACATTGTAGAATTTCACATCTTTGTGCCAAGGATCAACATCAGAGGAACACTCCTTAAATTAAAAAATGATTCGCTATACTTAGAACAAAACAAAGTTTACTTTTAAGAAATTCATCACAAATATTGTAAAATTTCATATTCTTGTGCCAAACTGATCACAAACATTGTAGAACTGGTTAAGATGATAAAGTAAATAATAGAATATTGCTAAACAAGGAGGACCTCAGAGGTCCAATAATTTTTTTTTGCATTCACATTTAATTATCAGATATTTCTACCATCACTGATATTATTCAAATTTGTATAATTTTTACCACAAGTTACAAGCTGGCTTAAAACAGAATTAATAGATTTAAAGTAATAGAAAAAAGTAACCAAACCCAGAAACGTATTCAAATAACATATTCAATACTACTGTTACTATATTTAGCATGTAATGGTGGAAACTTACCTTGAATGTGATACCAAAAAGCTTTGAGCAAAGATCAAACAATCCAGACAAAACTTTATCCAGTGTAAAGTACTGCGCAATCTCAGCACTATCAAGTCTGCAACAGATCAAAACAGTCAAAATAGAGTTATCTCCCTGGAGACTCTTATCAACATTTATTAATATGGGTAGAAAGTATTTATAACAGTAAAAAGTTACAACACCATTCAAGAATAAATTTTAAAAATATATATATAATGCATTAATAAACAAACTTTTGTGAAAACTAGCATGTTAGAATACAAAAACTGAGGTATGATAAAATTACAGAACTTTAAATTTTAATATGATAAAAATGTGTACTAAATAGATTGAATGGCAAACACTTGAGGCGACTCCCAATGAAATGGGGGAGGGTAATGGAAGCTATGGAGTGTATAAAATTAATTATTAAAATTGGACTTTTAAAGTGGCAGTGTCTGTTTTTTTTTAAATATTTAACCATTTATCTTGAACATTTGTTTGATGCGCACCACAGTTCATTCTTCTGACTCAACGATTTGCTGTATCATAATTAGATCACGCGAAATACACTATAAATCGGAGATGTGGGTCGCCAGCTGTCCGCCATCGCTACGTTGTAGCGCTATTAACATGACCTCAATATGATGCAGCTGATTATTGCGTCAGAAAATGGAGCGCGTAGCTCATCAAACAAACGTACAATTCTAAATGGTTAAATATTTTTTAAAACCCAGACACTGGTACTTTAATAAAACTATTTTATAAAAGATTTTCACTACATACTTGAACAAGTGCTCTTTCTGTCGTCTTCTCCAGTAGGAAATGTCCCACATTGCAAGCTCATTCTCAAAACCATTCGCTTCAGCGAACTCCTGCAGATCCATAACCTCATCTTCAGCTAGCGGCTTGAACTTCCCCTTGAAACTGAGCAAAACAAAAATATATCAACTCTATATTTCTTAGAGTGATCTAAAAGTCAATTATCATGGGATCCAGTTAGGATAGTTCATGTTTTAATTGTAAATATATTTGAATGAAATTGATTTTTTTAATTATATATATATTTTAGTTAAACTTTTAATTAGAGAACTATGTATTTTAGTAAATCAGATTTTTTATAGATTTATTTGAGTAAAAATACAATTTATGTTAAATGTTTGTGATATAATTTGATGACTTAGAAATGCCCATAATTAATAGTAAGCCCACCATGAACTACTTGTCAAATGAGCATGTTTCTAATCGAGAAATCTATGTAAATCATGTTCTTACCTATCTGGGACAGTCTGATCTTTAGACATTCAATTTAATTTTGAAATTCTAGTGAATTTGCAAATAAAAATAGAGATAGTGCATCCAGTGGTAGAATAGAATAATTTTAATCAATAAATTACTCACACTGTCAGTAGTGTGAAACATGATAACTACGATTAACAAGAAATCTTATGTTTCAATCATATTTAGTACATTTCCAGTTAAATGTCATAACAGTATGATTAACAAGAAATCTTACATTTCAATCATATTTAGTACATTTCTAGTGTAATGTCATAACTGTATGATAAACAAGAAATCTTACGTTTCTATCATATTTAGTACATTTCTAGTGTAATGTCATAACTGTATGATAAACAAGAAATCTTACATTTCTATCATATTTAGTACATTTCCAGTGAAATGTCATAACTGTATGATTAACAAGAAATCTTACGTTTCTATCATATTCAGAACGTTTCTAACATTTCCAGCCATCTTTGTTTCCATGGACATCTCTGCAAAGTTTTCAAATCCAAGTAGTTTTGCCTGATCTCTTCTGCAAAAAAGAGAAAAACAAAACAATCAGAGAGCAAGTCAAACGATGAGGTTTCATCCTCGAGACAACGACCTCGGGCAAGTGCTACACTAAATGAGCTAGATCCCACCCAGATGTTTTCTGCAAGTCATCCTTTCACTCACGGCCAAATATTTTCAAATTGCCATGGGTTACAAATTCTCAATTTTGAGCCCTGCCGCACAGTTTGTTCAACAGTTATTAGTCGTCCAACACTATTTATATTTACATAAGTATTCGTGGTGTTCATGCTGGTCCATTTAAGCAGGGCGGCTTACTCCCCTTTCAATCGTCATTTTTTCACAAATAGGATAGTATTTTCCGGAATCTTTTTTAACAAGATGGTATTTTAACCTGGTGTAAAAAGTAACGTTTGTTTTATTTAACAACGTCACTGGAGCACATTGATTTTTACCATATCATCGGCTATTGGACGTCATTTATATGGTAATTTTAACACATTTTAGAGGAAATCCGCTGCTGCCACATAGGCTACTCTTTAGATAAGCAGCAAGATATCTTTTATATGCACTTTCCCACAGACAGTACATACCATGACCGTCGATGATCCAGTTGTGGAGCACTGTATGGAACGGAACATAGCCCAAACCTCAGATGGGTCCATATTTTATCGATGTTCATGTAAAATGTTCCCAATTAACTTTTCAAGACCAGATTTAAAAATATAATTGTGGAGTGAGGCATCCCACCTTTAATTTTCAACACTGTTATGACACATGGTGTTAAGAAGAAACCTACTGCCACCACAATTAACAGCAAGGGAATATTTATATTCAGTTTCTCACAGACAAGACAGCACATACCAGATTTAAAAGTTGTGGTCCACTGACTGGATCAGAAAAATATCATAACTGTAAAAAAAGTTTTGTTTAACGACGCAACTAGAGCATATTGATTTTTATCTTAGCAGCTATTGGACGTCATACATATGGTAATTTTTACACATTTTTTTCGAGGAAACCTGCTGCGACCACATAGACTACTCTTTTTCAATAAGCAGAAAGGGATCTTTTATATGCGCTTTCCCACAGACAGGACATACCATGGCATTTGTTGAATCAATCTTGGAATGGGTTAGAATGGAAAATAGCCCAAACTAGATGAGTCCACTGAGACGGATCGATCCCACAACCGACCGCTTCAAAGGTGGACACACTACCGACTGAGCTATATCCTGCTCCCCTATAACTGTAAATATAACAAGGAAAGAAGAAACAAGAACCTGTATGTTCTGATTTCTTCTATGGCTTTGTGGTTGGTGAGATGCTCAGTGGAGTGGGCCACAGAGCCGCGGTTGTTGTAGGCGCTCCAGACGTTCCAGCGCTGCAGTCGGTCATCGCAGTGAGTGAGAAACGCCTTGTACACCGAGTGCTGCAGACGTATAGTCCACGGCCCGCGCATCGGATCAATCCTGAACAAAGAAGAGAAGATATCAATAAACGCAAAAAAGAGAGATATTATATTAAATTTTTTGTATTATTTTGGACAAATACTAAATGGTATAAAATTTAAAAAAAAAAAAAAGAGTAAAGATTGTTTTATTTAACGACGCCACTAGAGCACTTTGATTTTTACCTTATCATCGGCTATTGGACGTTATACATATGTTAATTTTGACACATTTCTTGAAAGGAAACCTGCCGCCGCCACATAGGCAACTCTTTCCAATAAGCAGTAAGGGGTCTTTAATATGTACTTTCCCATAGACAGCACATACTACGACCATTGATGAACCAGTTGTGGAGCACTGGTTGGAATGAAAAATAGCCCAAACTGCAGCTGGGTCTAGCCCTGTAAGATGAGCTGTATATGTTTATATGAAAATAAACATTTTAACAACTTGAGGTCAAATTAATTTCAGTGTGAATCACTAACCTTTCAGTTGAGTGAATTGAATTCAGTTTTGTCCAAAACAGATAAAAATTTGGTTATCATATATAATAGTTTTCCAGTTTATTATAAAGCAAGGACAAAATGTGTGTGGTTCAGTTTTCTTACCGATCATCAGAAATGGCGTTAATAATTGACTTGGGCATCGTTTGAATAACACTGAAGTCACTGAGGGTATGAGAAAACCGACCTTGAGATAAAACCACTCGATTCCTGCAAACAAAACAAACCAGTAAATAGAAATTGACAAACAATAATAAATTCAACATTCACCCACTTAGTAATACTACTGAATTCAATATAAAAAGTAAAGTTTTTTGTTTTGTTTAATGATGCCACTGGAATACATTGATTTTTATCTTATCATCGGCTATTGGACGTAATTCATATGGTAATTTTGACACATTTCTTTTAGAGGAAATCCACTGCCACCACATAATCTACTCTTTCTGATAAGCAGCAAGGAATCGTTTATATACACTTTCCCACAGACAAGACAACACATGCCACAGCCTTTGATGAACCAGTTGTGGTGCACTGGTTGAAACGGAAAATGAAATTATAGTGGATTCTGTCTAAACCAGACACAGTTGGGACCAACAAAAAATGCTGGTTTAGACAGAGTGCCAGTTTAGACAGATGTTATTCAGTGTTAAGTGGTTGGATGGTTTAGACAGCCCACTGTATTTATAAAGTCCTCCCATTGAATATGATGTGTCCTTTATAAGGAATTAGACCTTTTAGACATAAAACAATGTTTTCTTTATGACTTTCCCACTAAAACTACATGCCGTCTAATACTGACTATTTGTGATCATCAATACTAGAAAGACATTACTATAAAAATATCTAACATTTGTACCTGATTCTTTTTATAAGGATACTTCACTTAGAAAGATTTGTTATAAATATTTCTAAGAATTGTGTTGTAATTAGTTGTTATAAATATTTCTAAGAATTGTGTTGTAATTGTTACCTGTGTGTTGTAATTGTTACCTGTGTGTTGTAATTGTTACCTGAAGTTGAACTTTTCCTGGGTGATGACTTTCACTGTCTGAACAAATCTCTTCTTGTTTCCTCCCTCAAGGTTGATCCCATTAAGTCGACTTTCCATCAAATACATGTCTACTAGTCTCTGCTGGAACTCATTCAGGTGACTTGAATCAGCCGCCACTTCCTACAAAAACAAAACTTATAATTATACAAGTCCTGAAGATGCAAAAATAATAATACCAAAAACAGCTTGTATTCTCCCTTTACCGTGAGCTACTGACACTGTTTGCAGTGCAGTTTGGGTTATTTTCAGTTCCAACCAGTGCTCCACAACAGGTTCATCAAATTCTGTGGTATGTGCTGTCATGCTGTGATAAAGTTCTTATAAAAGATGCCTTGCTACTTATCGGAAAAAGTAACCTATGTGGCGGTAGCGGGTATCCACCAAAAATGTCCAATTGCCGTTGATGAAGATAAAAATCAATGAGCTCCAGTCGCGTCAAACAAAACAAACATTACTGTTTGCAGAGCCCCTTCTCATTGGACTTATTTACAGTTGGACTATTTTCCATTCCAGCTAGTGGTCCTGTCTGCAGGGAAGGGTCTATAAAAGATCCTTGATGCTTATTGGAATGAATAGTCCATATGGCTGCAGTGGTTTTTGTGTGATATTAATCTGTGAGTGTTTGAGATTAAATACTTTGGGCAGTATCCCAGATGGATGGTAAGTTACCATTGGTAACATTTTAAAATCTGTAATGAGTTACTTGCCGTTTCAGTATTTTTAATCACTATGAATTACTAGATCTAAGGAACACTTAAACTGTTTCAAATTAATATTGGAATACTAGTTTAAAAAAATAAATTATTAGTAATAACAACCAGAGGTTTGATCCTTCAACACAACAATTTCACGTGATACTTAGAAGACAAAAAGTACAAACAAAAATGATAAAATAAAGTATAGTGAAACCCATCTAAACCAGACACCCTCTAAACCAGATCTCCTCTAAACCGGAATCCATCCAAAACTGGACAAACAATTTGGTCCCAATGTGTTCATTTAGTGTAAACCTAACCCCTGAAAACTGAACATTTTACTTGGTACCCTCAAGTGTCCAGTTTGGAGGGGTTTCACATGACAAGTGACAAAATGTATTTTGTACACAAGAACCACATAAACAAACAGGCTGAAAGAAATGTGAGAATAAAACCAACCTTCGCAGCATTGTAAAGGTCTTTGCTAATCCACCGTTCATTTTTAGCTCTGAGAACCTGAGGGTGAATCTAAAAGAGAAAAACAAGCATTATTAATATGACTGTAACTATTTAATGAGAACACGCGGAGAACATTTAACTTGATTAAACAACAGTGCACTTATATCTGATAACAACCATGTACGTGCAATGTTTCAAAAACAAAAAAGGATATAAATAATATATCTACAGTGCACTTTGTCCAAACCAGCATCTGTCTAATCCAGAAATCTGTCTAAACAGGATTCATTTTTCAGTCCCAAA
>JAUTWP010059418.1:0-12694 GCA_033042655.1 Cyathermia naticoides
CCCTTTGAAAAAATCACTGACTGGGTAGCATTGAGTCAACAATATATTTCAATATGTATTCAGATGTATTACTACGTGAGCCATTCAGCCACATCTGTAGTAATATGTATGAATACATCTCAATACTGGTTTGGATTGCATATTATTTGTAGGAAAACTATTGTATGATATGTATTGTTGGCTCAATGCAGCCGTGGTCTAATACCAACCTTTCATCTCCTCTCAAGCCACTCTCCACAGCGTCTGGTAGGTCTGATCTCAACAGGTTGTGAGTGATGGCTGGAGAACCTCGACACAGGGTGGACAATAAACTGATCACTGTGGAGATGCTAGGATTTGACTTTGATTCTGGAGTCATTGTGGAGGTGCCGGATGTGGAAGAGAGAGACGCATTGTGAGTGAGTTCTCCCACACGGTGAAGTCGCTGCAGAAGTACTTGAATCAGTCCATGTTTGGCAAGAGGGGCGGGATCGATGCCACGGCGGGTGTAGCGATCGGCTAATGAGGCAAAGCATCTTAATGCTCCATCTGCTACCTGATGTTTAGAGAAGACAAAACAAAGACTGTCAATGTTCTGAATACTGTAGTGTGAACTTTTTTTTTAAAACTAATCCTCGAATAACTTAAAAAAATATTTAAACAACAGTGCTGGATTACTTTCATAGAAGAACATTATTTTAACATCCTTTTATTATGCAGCTTTGGAAATAAATTGTTTCGACCCTATTATATGACACCACAACAAACCTGATCACCACAAAAACATGGTTGGTAAGTTGCGAATACCTTTAACTTTTAGAACACTTAAAGTGGCAGTGTCTGTTTTTATAAAATATTTAACCATTTAGAAAATATCTTGTATATTTGTTTAATGCGCACCACACTCCATTATTCTACAATTGTGCTACGACTAAGCGATGGTGGACAGCTGGCCGCCTCGTCGATTAATAGTGTATTTTGCGTGATCTAATTACGATACAGCAAATCATTGCATCAGAAGAATGGAGCGTGGTGCACATCAAACATACAAGATAAAATTATATTCTAAATGGTTAAAAAAAAAAAAAAAGACTGCCACTTTAAGGCTTCATTCTAAAAAAACATTCTAAATAATAATTTTTAAAGTTAATTTTAACACTAAGATATTAAAAAATGAAATATGCTTTGAAAAGTTTAGTGTTTGGTAACAAGACTGAAATAACATTTACACAATTTATTACCCCTAAGCATAAATATTTCTTGACAATTTAATGTTACAGAGCATAAAGTTAAAATGGCTGCTTCCAACATACATATTGATCATCATGCTCTAGCAGGGTTGACAATGACTCCACACAGGTTTCAAGTGAGGCATCTTGTGGTTCCATTTTGCTGCACAGACGTGAAACCACTGACATGGAAGAGTGAAGTGTGTCCTTATGCACCTGAGATCCATGCTCCCGGATAAACGTGAGAACACAGTTCAATCCACCAGACTCAAACACAGCGCCTGACTCCCGTGTACAGATCAGTTCCAAGACCTACAATCAATAAGAAAAACATAGTGTAAAATGTATTTTACTTAATTAATAAGTCACAAACATAATCAGATAACTAAAGGGATGTCTGTTTAATTTGTATTCATTTTTTATGCCTCCCTCAAACAAGACCAATATGTGTATACTATTGTTTTTAAGATAGTAGCTGATGTAAATGAAATTTTAGAAAAATAGATATTTTCACTTTAACTGAAAATTTTAATAAATGTCACATATTAACAAGTTAATTAAAACATTACATATTTGTAATATGTTTGTAGAATTAGAACTAAAAACAAGTTGTATTCAATAAATATAAAAATAGATTACTAGACAAGTGAATAAAAAGTGTCCACCTTAATACACTGTTCCGCCAAGTCCTTGCTGGTTCTAGAGGACATCTCTGCAACCACCAGTCTGTTGCAAAGTGCCTTGATAGCACCATCCACAGCAACAATTCTGCGAGTACATTCAGCAGAAACATCAAGATAATATGTGATGGCTCGTGCCGTAACTTCCAATACATTGTCAGGGGCACACTCATCCAGAAAGATACGACAAAGTGCTGGTACAAAAGTTCGAGGTGGACAACTGGAAATAAAATGTACAATTTTTATTATATGCATGAGAGGTTTATAAATACATGTAATCAAATTGATGCAAAGTAAGGTAAACTAATTTCTAAAATTTCTAAAATTTGGTCATGGAAACCAATACTTGGTAAGTTCAACCCATCTATCCCATTCAAACCTGTATTGTCACTATTAAGGTCACTTGTGTTATGAACTTTCTTTTGGATTTTTAATTTTTTTAAATTTGGATATATATGTGTTGTTTGCACTGTATAAAAATCTGAGTTTGTCCATTTTAAAAACCGAGATAGACCCAAAACACAAAATTAATTTTGCATTGTCTAAAAAGTAATTTTCGGGATTAGCAAACTTGACTATTGAAGCAAGGTGACCATGTTAATACAGGTTACTTTGTTTTGTTAATTTAGTACCATATAAAGGAAGAATGTTTAAAGAGAGAAATATGTGGTTGTTTAAGCAAAGTTTAAAGCAACCCTGACAGTACCGTACCACATACACACCTTGCAAATCTTTCCATTTCCATGTTAAACCAACAATGGCCATTTCTAGTAAATCTTGAGTGAATATTATGTGTACAATAACATATAAAATCACCATCAAGTATTAATACAAGCAGAAAGATAGAAATATAATCACTGATAAGATCTACTTATAAACAAGCCTACTGGTGCATTGTGTGAAACGTATGGTAAGCATGTTCACACATAGAAATAAAAATGACCCCTGGTTTTCATGTGTTTTATTGGCTATTTATTTTTAATGGGAACATGACTATACATTTGATATTTTATGACCTTCTGTTGTTGTCTACATTGTTGTTGCACAAAACAGACCAATAAGTTTGATGTTTTGCCAAGATAGACAATAAGTTTTATTTGTGATACACATATTTAAAGAGCTTTCTTTTAAATCTCATAATCATTTAAAAGAGTATTTGTGTTTCATGTTGGGCTTAGAGTTAAATAGCCTGAAATACACTGTAAACTGTTATAAAAATGATACAATCAAAATTCCAAACAAAGAAGAAAATCCAAACCAAACAAAAACCTGTTTAATAATGAACGAGTCAATCAGTTTTAAGATCACCATTAAAAGTTCACTAGGGGTTATCATGAAAAACTGTTCCCATAAACTCTCTATATGTACTAGTAGCAGTATTAGTATTGGCAATGTTTGGACAGTATGAAATTCAGGAAAACACAACCATGAACTAATTATTTGGAGCACATTTTGAATGTGTATACAGATTTTATTGGATTCATATATCGTATGGTACCGTACATGTAATCTATGATACTTGTTTTATAATACATAAATATTTTTACATTGTAATGTATCATTGTATGTTTCCAAATGCATGTTACTTTTCTGTATAAAAGTATGGTAACACATTTATTCTAATAGTATGAACATATAAGTTTTACAGTATTATCATGGTAATAGATGTTACTGATCTGTACAAAAATAATATAATTATTTTTATTACATACCCATTAAATCTTACTGTATAAATACAGTACTGAATATAAACATTGAATACACTTTTCTGTATTCAACTCAACTGCCAGAACCATGCCGTATTCAACGCTACTATTTATAGCACATGGTTACAGGGAATTCCAGTAGTGAAATGTAAACAAAGTCGGTGCTTAGTTTGAATTCCTATTGAAGCAGTTCACTTTTATCCTATTTTTGGAAACATTTGTTCTTATTTATTACTTCCCATAACTACACAAGGCAAAACATTTAACATCCACGATTAGTGACAATTATGTCATACATCTGCTGACGTAGAAAACGTTGATAAAACTGGGACACTAAAGTTTTTGTGATGTATTACAAGAAAATTAAATATTACATTGTTTATGGATTTGTTGTCTTTAAAAGGCATTTCAAACAATATCATTAACATTAAAGTAATTTTTCTATCTGTTTGTTATTTCTGTTTATTGTTTAAATAGAACTATAGTACGGTATATACTTATGTATAGTAATTGGTGGTTCATCGGTCCGCGTGGTAACATAGCTGACCTAGTTGTGCAAATTAAGAAAGTAAAAAACATTGAAGAACATTGATTTTTTTTAATCTTATCAATGGCTATTGGATGTCATACATATGGTAATTATGACACATTTCTTTTAGAGGAAACCTGCTGCTGCCACATAGGCTACTCTTTTTAATAGTAGCAAGGGATCTTTTATATGCACTTATCCACAAACAGGACAGCACATACCACGACCTTTGATTAACCAGTTTTGGAGCACTTGTTGGAATATAAAATAGCCCAAACTGCAGATGGGTCCACTGAGAAGGATCGATCCGATGACCGACCGCTTCAAAGGCAGGCATGCTACCGAATGAGCTACATCCCGCTCTCATAAATTAAGAAATCCCCGTTATCAGCTAGCATAGTTACACCTTTAAAAACTATAAATTTAGGGTATGTAATAAATATAAAACTACATAATTATATGTGGTTTTCTGATTTCTGTATTCCACTTGTGTATTTCCTGTCGGAAACCCCTCTGCATGTGTCATCGGTGTTTCCTGCAGTAAATACAATCATGGAATACAGAAATCAGAAAACCACATATATGTCATTTGTATATTTATCTTACCTTATAGTGCCTTGTATTCTAGTAGTAATAGTAAACTAGTTTATAAATACGAGATTTATTTTGTTTACATGTGTAATCACGGTATTGTTGTGTTAATAATACATGTGTATAATGCATGTTACTATTACTATTACTAGTCTATGAATGGAGGTTTACTATATTTACATGTGTGTGTGCTTGAAGTTCACTGCTCTCTGTTCTATATCTATACCCTAATATAAATAGATTACACAGAACTTGCTGTCCTGACCTACATGCAGATTCTTGTACACAGTTGTAGCTATCAGTAACACAACAAACAATCAAAACAAAAGCAGAAAAAAATGCTCAACAGGTATATGTAAAATACCATATAATAGATGTAGGAAGATACAAAATCTTAGGAAAACTGAGTTTGTACCAACAACGATCGTGTTTGAACCTTAATTGGATGTACAAAAAACACACAAGTGACCTTTCAGCATATAATTATAATTATGTATGTTTATATTATACACTTAGTATACATGCATGCATGCATATTACTGAAAAAATTAAGTTTGTTTTGTTTAACAACACCAATGGAGCACATTGATTTGTATCTTATCAGCGGCTATTGGACGTCATTCATTTGGTAATTTTGACACATTTCTTCAGAGGAAACCCACTGCTGCAACATAGGCTACTTTTTCGATAAGCAGCAAGGGATCTTTTATATGCACTTTCCCAGACAGGACAGCACATACCAAGGCCTTTGATTAACCAGTTGTCGACCACTGGTTGGAACAGAATATAACCCAACCTGTGCATATTAATGAATAAGCATTTTTGTGATAATACACATTTATTAAAAATTATTTCATTTTTTAATATTCATTTTATTACGGTAATTAGTAAGACATTTGTTAATAAAATTCTATTTCTCAGAAAGCTTTACTAGTTTTAGCAACAGAATTTTGTTAACCACCATATTCCTGTTTCTACAGTGTAAAGTTATTTGATAGGTTACAAGTTAATAAGAAGTCCTCATTTATAAATACTGTAAACTCCATTAATAAAATGAGTTCTTCTTAAAAGTCATTCAGCGTTGTTTTGACAGCCAATGATTTTAGATATCATAACATATTTTCTGCTAATAATATCGGATCTTTTTTTCTTTTAACACATTCTACAGTACTTATAATATTTAATAAGAATTTCCAGTTAAAAAATCTAACTTTGTTTCTGCTCATTCAAGTGTTTGTAATAGGTTTTGTTTGTTTAACGTCTATTTTTTTTTTACCTTAAACAAAAACCAATTACAAACAATGGGAATATCAAAAATATATTGGATTTAAGCAAAACATTAAAAAATAATAAAAAATTAAATGTTGTATTACTATTAGCCAAAATAAATTACAATCCTGATAGCTGTAATAAACAAAGAACAGAGGCTCTGAGCCTTTAAAAGCTGTCAACAGTCTAAGGTATGTTCCATATCCCCCATGCCTTCCCCTTCCCCCTTCCTGTCCTGGACAGGGACTCTGGCTTCCCAGAGTCCGTGGCCAGGACATGCGTGCTTGCACTTATTTAGTGATGTAAGCACGTCAAAATTTTGGCATTGGCATTAAGGTATGTTCAGTGGACGGTTTAAAGTTGGTAACAATGAAATATGCTGGTTCAGATAAGAGTGCCAGTATAAACAGATTTTATCCAGTTACAGTAGCTGGATGAGACTTTGAAATCATACTGGTTTAAACACAAATCCAGATTAGACAAATGGTGGTTTATATCCACTGCTTGAAGAAAGTAAAGTTTGTTTTGTTTAACGACACCACTGGAGCACATTGACTTTTATCTTATCATCGGCTATTAGATGTCATTCACATGGTAATTTTGACACATTTCTTTTAAAGGAAACCCACCACCACCACCACCACCACCACTAAAAAGCATCAAGGGATCTTTTACATGTACTTTCCCACTGACACAACAGCACATACCATGGCCTTTGAAGAACTAGTTGTGGAACACATGTTAGAATGGAAAATAGCCCAAATTGTAGATTGGTCCACTGAGAAGGATCAATCTGAAGACCTGTCACTTTAAAGGCTGGCGCACTACCAACTGAGCTACATCCCGCTCCCACTGCATGAAGACAAACCTATCTCAACCAAATTGATTTTATAGTCCCAAATTGATTTCCACATCACCATGTATGTAACACCAGAAAATCTGTGTAGTCTGACACTAAGCTATCTAAATGAGTGTATTTGGTTGGTCCCACATGGATCCAATTCAGACAAGAGTCCACTCTATTTACATATAAAGAGAAAAGCAATGTTAATTTGTCAACTAGTTTTCAAGAAACTGACTGGCTTAATCAATTTCTATGTTACTGAATCATTGAGCACAGAACATGAACATAACACTACGAGAGATGATTAACCTATTTGGATTCACAGCAATCTAGCCCATAGCCATTGGTTGTTGACAATTCTCAACATTTTACAATTCACACTGTATGAAGGCTTAGAAAGAGTCAATTAGATCATTAAAATGTCAAATGAAATCCCCCACCATCCTGTCCCACTTGTGGAGGATGGATAAAACCATAAACTGCACCCTGGAGAGGCATCTTCTATAAAAGCCTGGCTCTGAATGTAGATGTTAAACACCATGACCTGACCCACCATCCCCTACAATAATTTTGAGCATGCATTTATGAAGGAGAGCTATGAAAATGTGTAAACTGTGTATGATCAAGAGAATTGTGAAACATAAAACAAGACATTTTCGTTGAGCAATGTGAGGTGCTAATTTAATACATGGATAGTAACTAGTTATATGTGTATGCCAGTTCTTGCTTATAGAAATTGTGTGTTCAAAGTAGACTAATTAGTCTTGATTTAAACATTTTATTCCCCAACAGATCATAAACTATTAATGGTTTAATCAGTGTTTATGTATAGGTCATTGTCAAAATACTAGTATAGTGCATTGTCCAAACCGGCATCTGTCTAATAGTAACACACAAATATGTACAAACAGGATTCATTTTTCAGTCCCAAATTGACTCTTAACACTAGAAAAACTCTCTAATCCAGGACTCAGCATATTTGTCTGGTCCCATAAGGATCCGGTTTAGACAAGTCCATAGTATATTAACATCATTTTGGTAAAGTAGAGCGAGCACATCATTTACTCAGACTATTTCTCCATGTACTATGATGTAGTATTAACTGTATTTGTAATAATATGTGGTATAACTATTTAATTTGACTTGTTATAATTTGCTAAAAATCATATCAATTGTTTTTTTATTTTGATATAAGTATATAACAGATATTTTAAAATAGAAATGTTGGTTGAGATTTTTTTTTTATGTAACTGATCACAATAAAATTGTATTTATATTAAATTTTTGTCAAAATGAATGTGGACAAATATGCAATCTTTTCAATGGGGCCTAATGTGCAATAAGATTTTATGTATTTTCCCACAATATTCATCTGCAACAATTTGTCTGATTGTAAAACTGCTTCAAATTATTGTTCAAGTTATGTCATTTCTTAAGAATATAAAAATATACTACAATATAACCCTAGAAACTTAGTATGATAGAATTATGTGTAAACATCTAAACATTTTAATTAAAAACAAAATAAACAAGTCATTAATTTGAGTTAGAAAAATAAATTGAGAATGCATTAATTTAGTATTAAAATAACTATACATGTATATAGTAATACAGTAAATAAAACCTGACTTATTATTTTTTTTCTCCAATGTGGAGTAGTTTTGGGACTCTCGAATCTTTATTATTTTTTTTCTCCAATGTGGAGTAGTTTTGGGACTCTCGAATCTTTGGTATTAGATTAAAAACCTCCAGGGAAAAAAACAAAGTTGAGTCATTTTAGAAAAGAAAGGAAATAATATATCATGGCCTAGAGCAGACTTCTATATACATGCCAAAAACAACTGGGACAAATAAATAACAAATTAGAGCAGGGATAACAGTTATGCTATTTATTGCGTGTTAGGGCTACTGAAACAAAGCAATCATGAATTGTGGCATCTTCTGTTTACTACAAACTACACCACTGCTACTGTATTCTAACAATAGGGAGTAATTACATATACAGCACTGGACTCTGCCTAAATCAGATCCAGTTAGAATCAACAAAATATGCTGGTTTAGACAGAGTGCCAGTTTAGACAGATGTTATCCAGTGTTAAGTGGATGGATGGGACTTTGAAATTGTGTTGGTTTATATAGAAATCTGCTTTAGACAGTCCACTGTATACATGTAATTATGTTGTAACAGAATCTCATTCCTAGGTTAGTGTCACCAACACTAACAGGTAACTCAGACAAAAGCTATGTACACTTGACAGCTGGCATACAGGTATCAATCAATACGTCTATGATAGTATGAAGTCTACTGCACTAATGTTGTGCATTGCATTAATTACAGATCAATAGCTTTTCGTATACATGTCCATTACATGCTTATTGTGTTGCCATATGGCATGGTGCCTGAAGTGATGTGCTGTTATTTGAAACCACACAAGAGGTGAATAAGAAATCAATAAATGAAACAAATGAGGCCATATAAATGCACATTACTGTACACGTTTTCACTCGT
The DNA here is from genome assembly GCA_033042655.1 of Cyathermia naticoides. NCBI lineage: Eukaryota > Metazoa > Mollusca > Gastropoda > Neomphalida > Neomphalidae > Cyathermia > Cyathermia naticoides. Next base: position 9,337 of record JAUTWP010059418.1, read on the forward strand.
AAAGTTGCTAGAAACAAATTATATATGTTTTGGTTGTTTTAAATCCTTTCAAGGATTATAATTATAGAAAGTATATATAAAATCATTAACTTTCTGCAAATTAGTTTACATAAGTTCAATGTTTTTCTTAATAAAAAAATAAACATTTGCTACAACAAACTTTTCAAAAACTGACTTCAAGTTGGGGTTTTGTTTCTCAATTATGATACTTACGTGGTAGAGTTGGAGCATGCAAATTTCCAGATTGGTAAGTGAATAATTGATAACAGTGATGTAGTCAACAAAGATTTTATTTTGTGTGTTTTGAAACTGATCAGTTAATAGCTGAAAATATGTTTCTATTCCCTTTAATTGTGATCAAGATGAGAACATCTAAATATAGTGAATTCTGTTTGTTGAAACAAAAACAATATGATTCTATTTAGATAACATAGATCCATATTACGTTCCAATTTAGACTAGCTTTAAAATAATATTGGTTTGATACTAGTAAAGGATTGAAACCTTTATTCACACCTGTCATATTAAATAGTGATTCAGTCAATTAAGTATGAAGCAGACTATAAACCTGGCACCAAAACAAGATGACCTATATCTTATTTAATAAAAAAAGTCAGTGATTAGTCATATACAATTGGGAAGGAATTGTTACTCATACTAGTATATATTTTTCTGCTTCTAAAAAAAAGAAGAGTAGAAGCAGCAAAATACAATCAAAACTGTGCCCATAATTACTAGTAAAAGTAGTATATCATATATATGTAATTTATAATCCTAAACTACATAGGAATAGACTTGTGTGTACTATTAACTTTTAAAAGTTCTTATATAAGAACTTAATATCACATTCAAATCCAGTCCTATATAATTTATAATGGTAAAAATTACAAATAAAATTAAAGATGTACAATTTGATTACCGTAGTCTGATATTAACAGCCTATTCTGTTCAGTATCGCATATTGAATTGCTATGCAAGTTTCCAAGATTGCTACACAATTCTAAAAATCTAAACATTACAACTATAAGTAATTGCTAACCAATTAATAATTTTTGCTAATCAAATTTTTTTATGATGGTGTATTGCAATGTCTTATATTATTAATAACCACCATAAATTATCTGTATAGGATCTACACAATGGATAATTTTAGGGCGAGATCTACAAAGTCCAACACTAATCCAGCAAGACCAAGCATCTGCCACAGGTAAAAACAGATAAATAATTTACACTACCATTGGACTTGTATGCTATAAAAGTAGAGTCCTACATCATTAAAGCAAGATTCAAACATTAAAAATTGAGGACTGCAACAAGAACGTGGCTGTGAACATAACTTAGATCTCACAAGTCAGACGAAAACTCTGCTGCAACTCAGCTATTATTTAATCAAAGTGATGAACACTGATTCAGTAATAAAAACAAGTTAATTTTTATACAAAATAAAATGGTTCGAGGCATCTAGTTTTTCACAAAGAACACACTTTCTTTTTGTCTCTCATCTGTTCATTAACCATAGCAGGGCTTTCAAATTGTTTTTGAGTAAAGGGGGATTAGTTTAAAGTAGCAGGCACCATATAAATTGTAATGCTTCAAATGGCATCACGTAAATACTGTCACAAAAAACATGCATATTAATATTTTTAGCTGTTGAGTGAAAAGTGGCCCCAGTAGTCAGAGATCCCACCAGGTGAATTTGAAAGCCCTGCATAAGATATACATTTTATTTAATGGTATTTCTATTTATGTGCGTTTATGTAAACAAACTTTAAAAGTATGCTTAAAGGGTGGTATAAGGCTGTGCATAATTGATTCTCTGTTTCGGGTCCCGCGTGCGCACCTATTTTGGCAGCCTTCTGCTCTATGGAAATGCATAGCATGTCCTTTTTCAGCAGTTCAAGAAAGTAGTAATATTTAGCAAGCCAAACTTCTTACAAATGTTCTTCAAAAGTGTTGATGTCTCATGATGGACACAAATGAACGATGTCACTTGACTACAGGTCTTGAAAAACAGATGCAAGCTCAATTTCAGCAATTGCCTCAGATGGGGTAGGAACACAATACCTAAAAGACTCCTCTTAAAAAAAACTCTTACTTCACCTTTCAATTTGTGTAATTTTCCATCTTGAGAATGAACTTTGTGTTATGTTGATAGTGCATGCACATAAATTTCATGAGGACAAGGAACCAGAAACATAGAATCAATTACACACGGCCTAAGGGTCTACGGAAAAGCAATGGTATTACTATTAGTAAGCATCATCCTCAACCACCAAAGTGGACCCATCTGCAGATTAGGAGATATCCCATTTTTCCTTTGGAACGGTCATTCATCAGATCGATCCTCCTCAGTGGATGCATCTGCACTTTGGCCTATTTTCCATTCCAAACAGTGCTTCACAAATGGTTCATAAACGGCTGTGGTATGTGCTGTCCTGTCTGTGGGAAAGTGTATATAAAAGACCCCTTGCTGCTTATGGGAAAGTGTAGCCTATGTGGTGGAAATGGGTTTCCTCTAAAGAAATGTGTCAAAATTATATGTTTGACGTCCAATACTGGAAACAGCCAATGATAAGATAAAAATCATGTTGTTGTTAAACATATGTATTTTTTAAACCAAACTTCACATTTCAGAACTTGTACATTTTTTATAAATAACTTTATACATGTACAAGTTCTTGAATGCTATGTATTGCTATTTGTGAGATAGCACAATGATTAACAGGCCATTCCACTGGCATGACAGACTATTAGTATTACTGCATTAGCTAAGTAAACAGCCAGGTTAACATGTTCAGCTCAATGTTAAGACCTATTACTAAAACATTTAGAAAAGAACACAGCTTGCTCAAGCATAGAAACACTAGGTATACTTTATAATGTCCTGGACTTTGAACCTAACATTAGTAACACTAACAGCATGCTAAATACACAACAAAAGACATAGACATGCAGATCATCTACATGTGCTTATTTTTATTAAGATAATACAGTGCATCATGCATGCTTACTATGTAATTATATTAAATGTGTATTGTGCATACTAAAATAGTAAATTAATACCTGTATTTAACAGATTAAATTATAATTTTATTCCACCAAGTTAAATACATGTACTGTATTATGCCATAGATCAGTAATAGATGTTATAAAAAAAACTACTTTTTAACCTAATCATTAGTTGTGGAAGTATACTGATGGTAATTAAACAATATAACAAAGCATGCTAGGAACTGTTTAATATCTCTGTGCACCTATTTTATATCAAAGATATATATGTATATTTTGTGAAATATTACTGAATATGTTTTACTATGTAACACTATACATCTACAATGTTATATAATGTTGCAACTGT